>CATNWA010016601.1:102500-195514 GCA_951230385.1 Staurois parvus
GACCCTTCATTCAGATCTAGTATTAGGATGGCCCCACCCAGCGGGTAACGAGGACCCTTCATTCGGATCTAGTATTAGGATGGCCCCACCCAGCGGGTAACGAGGACCCTTCATTCGGATCTAGTATTAGGATGGCCCCACCCAGCGGGTAACGAGGACCCTTCATTCGGATCTAGTATTAGGATGGCCCCACCCAGCGGGTGATGAGGACCCTTCATTCGGATCTAGTATTAGGATGGCCCCACCCAGCGGGTGATGAGGACCCTTCATTCGGATCTAGTATTAGGATGGCCCCACCCAGCGGGTAACGAGGACCCTTCATTCGGATCTAGTATTAGGATGGCCCCACCCAGCGGGTGATGAGGACCCTTCATTCGGATCTAGTATTAGGATGGCCCCACCCAGCGGGTAACGAGGACCCTTCATCCCCAAGGTACAGGAAGGAAGGATTTACATTCCAGGACAGCAAAGCCAAGGAGATCCCTCACACCCGTAGTAAGGAATATAGAGGGCTTACCCCCAGGTATTGGTCATCGCAGAAGATCTGGGGGGGCAGAGGAACCCCACTAGCCGGCCGGCAGTTTTCCGGAACATTCTCCCTCATCCACTTCCGGTTTTCCTCGTTGGCGGCGATGTCCCTCTCCTTCATGTGGGATCTTCAGGGAGTCCAATATGGAGAAAACCGTCTGCTGTCTCTTCTTTATCTGAAACAGGAAAAATCCATTCATTCCCGGCTCCGCCCACTGTGGTGACATCACCAGGTGAAGAAACGGAAATGGGGTCAGAAAATGGGCAACTCCACCTAAAACGATTTTCTGTTTTATTCTGGAAGGAGCGATTGTTCATAATGATAAAGACCCCCAGATGGACCTCCCCCGCTTACAGGGTCTATCATTATCCAATCACGATTCACGAGGTCCCAACAACGAATCTAATCATTTCATGGATGATCCGATCGATGGGTTCACGTTATAGAAACTTACAATGGATTCTCTGTCCAATTGATTTTATCTCAGCAACAGGGATGATGACCTATGACATTTCCTGATACACGGTACATGTGACATAATGCAGAAATGGAAATATGGAACAGCAACAATATAGAGGAGCTTACACTCTAATGTCCCCTCCCCCACAGTCACATCAGTCTCTGTACCAGAGGAGCTTACGCTCTAATGTCCCCTCCCCCCCCCCAGTCACATCAGTCTCTGTACCAGAGGAGCTTACACTCTAATGTCCCCTCCCCCACAGTCACATCAGTCTCTGTACCAGAGGAGCTTACGCTCTAATGTCCCCTCCCCCACAGTCACATCGGTATCTGTACAGAGGAGCTTACACTCTAATGTCCCCTCCCCCACAGTCACATCAGTCTCTGTACCAGAGGAGCTTACGCTCTAATGTCCCCTCCCCCACAGTCACATCAGTCTCTGTACCAGAGGAGCTTACGCTCTAATGTCCCCTCCCCCGCAGTCACATCAGTCTCTGTACCAGAGGAGCTTACACTCTAATGTCCCCTCCCCCACAGTCACATCAGTCTCTGTACAGAGGAGCTTACGCTCTAATGTCCCCTCCCCCCACAGTCACATCAGTCTCTGTACCAGAGGAGCTTACACTCTAATGTCCCCTCCCCCACAGTCCCATCAGTCTCTGTACCAGAGGAGCTTACACTCTAATGTCCCCTCCCCCACAGTCACATCAGTCTCTGTACCAGAGGAGCTTACGCTCTAATGTCCCCTCCCCCACAGTCACATCAGTCTCTGTACCAGAGGAGCTTACACTCTAATGTCCCCTCCCCCACAGTCACATCAGTCTCTGTACCAGAGGAGCTTACACTCTAATGTCCCCCTCCCCCACAGTCACATCAGTCTCTGTACCAGAGGAGCTTACGCTCTAATGTCCCCTCCCCCCCCAGTCACATCAGTCTCTGTACAGAGGAGCTTACGCTCTAATGTCCCCTCCCCCACAGTCCCATCAGTCTCTGTACCAGAGGAGCTTACGCTCTAATGTCCCCCCCCCCCCCAGTCACATCAGTCTCTGTACCAGAGGAGCTTACGCTCTAATGTCCCCTCCCCCGCAGTCACATCAGTCTCTGTACCAGAGGAGCTTACACTCTAATGTCCCCTCCCCCCACAGTCACATCAGTCTCTGTACAGAGGAGCTTACGCTCTAATGTCCCCTCCCCCACAGTCACATCAGTCTCTGTACCAGAGGAGCTTACACTCTAATGTCCCCTCCCCCACAGTCCCATCAGTCTCTGTACCAGAGGAGCTTACACTCTAATGTCCCCTCCCCCACAGTCACATCAGTCTCTGTACCAGAGGAGCTTACGCTCTAATGTCCCCTCCCCCACAGTCACATCAGTCTCTGTACCAGAGGAGCTTACGCTCTAATGTCCCCTCCCCCACAGTCCCATCAGTCTCTGTACCAGAGGAGCTTACACTCTAATGTCCCCTCCCCCACAGTCACATCAGTCTCTGTACCAGAGGAGCTTACGCTCTAATGTCCCCTCCCCCCCCAGTCACATCAGTCTCTGTACAGAGGAGCTTACGCTCTAATGTCCCCTCCCCCACAGTCCCATCAGTCTCTGTACCAGAGGAGCTTACGCTCTAATGTCCCCCTCCCCCCCCCCAGTCACATCAGTCTCTGTACCAGAGGAGCTTACGCTCTAATGTCCCCTCCCCCGCAGTCACATCAGTCTCTGTACCAGAGGAGCTTACACTCTAATGTCCCCTCCCCCACAGTCACATCAGTCTCTGTACCAGAGGAGCTTACGCTCTCTAATGTCCCCTCCCCCACAGTCACATCAGTCTCTGTACAGAGGAGCTTACGCTCTAATGTCCCCCTCCCCCACAGTCACATCAGTCTCTGTACCAGAGGAGCTTACACTCTAATGTCCCCTCCCCCACAGTCCCATCAGTCTCTGTACCAGAGGAGCTTACGCTCTAATGTCCCCCTCCCCCACAGTCACATCAGTCTCTGTACCAGAGGAGCTTACGCTCTAATGTCCCCTCCCCCACAGTCCCATCAGTCTCTGTACCAGAGGAGCTTACACTCTAATGTCCCCTCCCCCACAGTCACATCAGTCTCTGTACCAGAGGAGCTTACGCTCTAATGTCCCCTCCCCCACAGTCACATCAGTCTCTGTACAGAGGAGCTTACGCTCTAATGTCCCCTCCCCCGCAGTCACATCAGTCTCTGTACCAGAGGAGCTTACGCTCTAATGTCCCCTCCCCCACAGTCCCATCAGTCTCTGTACAGGGGAGCTTACACTCTAATGTCCCCTCCCCCGCAGTCCCATCAGTCTGTACCAGAGGAGCTTACACTCTAATGTCCCCCCCTCCCCCCACAGTCCCATCAGTCTCTTTACCAGAGGAGCTTACGCTCTAATGTACCCTCCCCCACAGTCACATCAGTCTCTGTACAGAGGAGCTTACGCTCTAATGTCCCCTCCCCCGCAGTCACATCAGTCTCTGTACCAGAGGAGCTTACGCTCTAATGTCCCCCTCCCCCACAGTCCCATCAGTCTCTGTACAGGGGAGCTTACACTCTAATGTCCCCCTCCCCCGCAGTCCCATCAGTCTCTTTACCAGAGGAGCTTACGCTCTAATGTCCCCTCCCCCACAGTCCCATCAGTCTCTGTACCACAGGAGCTTACGCTCTAATGTCCCCTCCCCCACAGTCCCATCAGTCTCTGTACAGAGGAGCTTACACTCTAATGTCCCCTCCCCCGCAGTCCCATCAGTCTCTGTACCAGAGGAGCTTACGCTCTAATGTCCCCTCCCCCACAGTCACATCAGTCTCTGTACAGAGGAGCTTACGCTCTAATGTCCCCTCCCCCACAGTCACATCAGTCTCTGTACAGAGGAGCTTACGCTCTAATGTCCCCTCCCCCACAGTCACACAGTATTATACATGTATGTAGCTCTGACATACACCATGGCGCAGTACACAGGCAGACATGTAGGCAGGAGATGTGCAGGCCGGTGCTGCATAGGAGAGCTCACAGTGACAGCTCCCTGCCCCCCCCCTGTAGCACTGCCGAGTATTTCTCGGTAATATGAAGTAATACGGAGACCTCAGTCTGGAATAGAGAAGTCTCCCTGCGGGGAGGGGGGGGCTGGTTTGGGGGGGGGCGGTCATATTTGTACTCCATGGCTCATTTCCCTTATATGGACAAGAATTCCCCCCCCTCCCCTCCCCCTCCTCACCGACTCCGAGCTACAGACACTCCAGCACCAAATATGGAGAAGTGACAGTCATGGCCCCCCCCCCCCCCCCCCCCCCCGGGACAGCGAGGGTTCATTTCCAGCACAGACCGATTAGAATCAGATCAGTCCTGGGACCCCGCACTGAGCCATGGGACCCCCACCAGGCCATGGGACCCCGCACTGAGCCATGGGACCCCCACCAGGCCATGGGACCCCGCACTGAGCCATGGGACCCCGCACTGAGCCATGGGACCCCCACCAGGCCATGGGACCCCGCACTGAGCCACGGGACCCCCACCAGGCCATGGGACCCCGCACTGAGCCACGGGACCCCCACCAAGCCATGGGACCCCGCACTGAGCCATGGGACCCCCACCAGGCCATGGGACCCCGCACTGAGCCATGGGACCCCCACCAGGCCATGGGACCCCGCACTGAGCCATGGGACCCCCACCAGGCCATGGGACCCCGCACTGAGCCATGGGACCCCGCACTGAGCCATGGGACCCCGCACTGAGCCACGGGACCCCCACCAGGCCATGGGACCCCGCACTGAGCCATGGGACCCCCACCAGGCCATGGGACCCCGCACTGAGCCATGGGACCCCCACCAGGCCATGGGACCCCCACCAGGCCATGGGACCCCGCACTGAGCCATGGGACCCCCACCAGGCCATGGGACCCCGCACTAAGCCATGGGACCCCCACTAGGCCATGGGACCCCGCACTGAGCCATGGGACCCCCACCAGGCCATGGGACCCCCGCACTGAGCCATGGGATCCCCACCAGGCCATGGGACCCCCGCACTGAGCCATGGGACCCCGCACTGAGCCATGGGACCCCGCACTGAGCCATGGGATCCTCACCAGGCCATGGGACCCCGCACTGAGCCATGGGACCCCCACCAGGCCATGGGACCCCGCACTGAGCCACGGGACCCCCACCAGGCCATGGGACCCCGCACTGAGCCATGGGACCCCGCACTGAGCCATGGGACCCCCACCGGGCCATGGGACCCCGCACTGAGCCATGGGACCCCCACCAGGCCATGGGACCCCGCACTGAGCCATGGGACCCCCACCAGGCCATGGGACCCCACATTGAGTCGTGGGGCTGCTACCAGCCAATGGGACCCCCAGAAGACAATGGGACATATCACTGAGCCATGGGACCCCCCCAGCCAATGGGACCCCACACTGAGCCATAAGACCTACACCAGGCCAATGGGACCCTGCACCAAGCCATGAGACCCCCCCCACCAGGCCAATGGGACCCCCACATTGAGGCCAATGGGACCCAGCACTGAGCCATGGGACCCCCAAAAGCCAATGGGACCCCTAAGGAGCCATGAGACCCTATCCCGAGTCACGAGACCCTGCATTGAGCTAAGGGCCCACACAGTGTTCTTTATTCTAAATACAAAGTCACAATCAGTATCATTACAAATTCTTCCAGCCAGTAATGGACTCCCATCTTCCTCTGAACCCCAGGCTCATTGGTTGCTATGGGTGACGGCGGTTTGCACATCATCAGTAGAGGATTCTCCCTCTTCCAGGAGCCATGTACAGGAGATGGATGGAGGCTGATAGAATGACAGATTCACCTACTTATACTGTGTGTGACAACAAATGTAATGCACCGCCCACAATCCAATACAGCCACACCTCCTGCCATCCCACCATCTAATGTGACCACACCCTTTGTCATTTTTATATCCAGTATAACTCCACCCTTTGACATCACAGTGTCTCATATAGCCAAACCCTTCGCACCCAACAATCCAATGTAACCACTGTACCCCATCCACCAATATAACCACTGTACCCCATCCACCAATGTAACCACTGTACCCCATCCACCAATCCAATGTAACCACTGTACCCCATCCACCAATATAACCACTGTACCCCACCCACCAATGTAACCACTGAACCCCATCCACCAATATAACCACTGTACCCCACCCACCAATATAACCACTGTACCCCATCCAACAATCCAATGTAACCACTGTACCCCATCCACCAATATAACCACTGTACCCCATCCAACAATATAACCACTGAACCCCATCCACCAATATAACCACTGTACCCCATCCACCAATATAACCACTGTACCCCATCCACCAATGTAACCACTGAACCCCATCCACCAATATAACCACTGTACCCCACCCACCAATATAACCACTGTACCCCATCCAACAATATAACCACTGTACCCCATCCAACAATATAAACACTGTACCCCACCCACCAATATAACCACTGTACCCCATCCACCAATATAACCACTGAACCCCATCCACCAATATAACCACTGTACCCCATCCAACAATCCAATATAACCACTGTACCCCATCCATCAATCCAATATAACCACTGTACCCCATCCATCAATCCAATATAACCACTGTACCCCATCCACCAATCCAAATATAACCACTGAACCCCATCCACCAATCCAATATAACCACTGTACCCCATCCACCAATATAACCACTGTACCCCATCCACCAATCCAATAAAACCACTGAACCCCATCCACCAATCCAATATAACCACTGTACCCCATCCACCAATATAACCACTGTACCCCATCCACCAATCCAATATAACCACTGTACCCCATCCACCAATCCAATATAACCACTGAACCCCATCCAACAATCCAATATAACCACTGTACCCCATCCATCAATCCAATATAACCACTGTACCCCATCCACCAATCCAATATAACCACTGTACCCCATCCACCAATATAACCACTGTACCCCATCCACCAATCCAATATAACCACTGTACCCCATCCACCAATCCAATATAACCACTGAACCCCATCCAACAATCCAATATAACCACTGAACCCCATCCAACAATCCAATATAACCACTGTACCCCATCCATCAATCCAATATAACCACTGTACCCCATCCACCAATCCAATATAACCACTGTACCCCATCCACCAATATAACCACTGTACCCCATCCACCAATATAACCACTGTACTCCATCCAACAATCCAATATAACCACTGTACCCCATCCACCAATCCAATATAACCACTGTACCCCATCCACCAATATAACCACTGTACCCCATCCACTAATATAACCACTGAACCCCATCCACCAATCCAATATAACCACTGTACCCCATCCACCAATATAACCACTGAACCCCATCCACCAATCCAATATAACCACTGTACCCCATCCATAAATCCAATATAACCACTGTACCCCATCCATCAATCCAATATAACCACTGTACCCCATCCACCAATCCAATATAACCACTGTTCCCATCCACCAATATAACCACTGTTCCCATCCACCAATATAACCACTGTACCCCATCCATCAATCCAATATAACCACTGTACCCCATCCACCAATCCAATATAACCACTGTACCCCATCCACCAATATAACCACTGTACCCCATCCACCAATCCAATATAACCACTGTACCCCATCCACCAATCCAATATAACCACTGTACCCCATACACCAATATAACCACTGTACCCCATCGAATAACCCAGTAGGGTCACACCCCTTGTCATTTCTATATTCAATATAACTCCACCCTTTGACATCCCACCATCTATTATAGCCACACCCTTCACACCCACGAAACAATCCAATATAACCATTGTACCCCATCCACCGATCCAATATAACCACTGTACCCCATCCAACAATCCAATATAACCACTGAACCCCATCCAACAATCCAATATAACCACTGAACCCCATCCAACAATCCAATATAACCACTGAACCCCATCCAACAATCCAATATAACCACTGTACCCCATCCAACAATCCAATATAACCACTGTACCCCATCCATCAATCCAATATAACCACTGTACCCCATCCACCAATCCAATATAACCACTGAACCCCATCCACCAATCCAATATAACCACTGTACCCCATCCAACAATCCAATATAACCACTGTACCCCATCCACCAATCCAATATAACCACTGTACCCCATCCGACAATCCAGTAGGGCAAAACCCTTTGACATCCCATCATCCAATACGGCCACGCCCCTCACCTCCCACAATTTAATACAACCACACCCCTCGTACACTTTCATCCAACAGGCTGTTGACCTACGGAGTGCCTATGATGGGAATCTTGCCATTCCCCTATTTTCCTCATGTGCCTTCTGATTGGCCGGACTCCTCTCTATTCTAAATGGAAGTGGGAACACTTGTGAGTCTTCTGGTGAAACAAACGGATCTTTAATCTGCAGAAGCCGCTTCCGGCTGCCCCGCCTGACAAACATTGCGGGATTAATGGATCCAAGACACGGGCGGGAGGATAAACACGGAGCGCCGGAGATAAGCCGACTTTCCTGCCAATTCTGGACGGACTTTCTTCATTTACCTTGTTTTATATAACTCCCTGCAGACAGAACCAGCAGACTTTTCACAAACTGCCTGGCGGCACTGCAGACTCCTGTTATGTGACACTGTCCGCTATGGTGTGTGGGCGGGGCTGCAGAGGGCGCAGCTGGAAACTGGGGACACACTGACCCATGTTCCCAGGTTCAGATTCTGGGCCACTCACAATAGAAAGGTACCGGCTCTGGCTATAGAGAGGTCTGACCTGCCCCAAACTGTGGGAGGGAATGAGGAAGTTGTACTGAGCATGGCCCCACCCACATCTTCCCCCAAAATATGCAAGTTGGTGGGAGGCCAAAGAAGGCGACACCGAAAACAGAGCCCACCGAAAACAGGCCAAACTAGAAGAAAAACAAACATGTTGTGAACCTGAAGGCATCAGGATCCTCAGATGACGTCTAGTGAGGCCTGGATGTGACATGGTCATAATCCGTCTGCAGAACAGGCTGAGCATTACCTATCATGAGTCCAACGACCAGAGCCTATAATCTATATCCTGTCATTCCTGCTGGGATGGAGTCACCTTTATAAGAAGTTGTTACACCAATGTATACAATGACACCGATCAGGTAGACGCCATACTCACCTATACTACCAGGACACCGATCAGGTAGACGCCAAACTCACCTATACTACCAGGACATCGATCAGGCTGAGGCCAAACACACCTATATTACCAGGACACTGATCAGGCTAAGGCCATACACACCTATACTACCAGGACACCGATCAGGTAGACGCCAAACTCACCTATACTACCAAGACATTGATCAGGCTGAGGCCAAACACACCTATACTACCAGGACACCGATCAGGCTGAGGTCAAACACACCTATACTACCAGGACATTGATCAGGCTGAGACCAAACACACCTATACTACCAGGACACCGATCAGGCTGAGGCCATACACTTCTATACTACCAGGACATCGACCAGGTAGATGCCAAACACACCTATACTACCAGGACACTGATTAGGCTGAGGCCAAACACACCTATACTACCAGGACATCGATCAGGTAGATGCCAAACACACCTATACTACCAGGATAATCGATCAGGTAGATGCCAAACACACCTATACTACCAGGACACCGATCAGGCTGAGGGCATACACACCTATACTACCAGGACATCGATCAGGCTGAGGCCAAACACACCTATACTACCAGGACATCGATCAGGTAGATGCCAAACCCACCTATACTACCAGGACACCGATCAGGCTGAGGCCATACACACCTATACTACCAGGACATCGATCAGGCTGAGGCCAAACACACCTATACTACCAGGACACCGATCAGGTAGACGCCATACACACCTATACTACCAGGACATCGATGAGGTAGACACAAAACACACCTATACTACCAGGACACCTATCAGGTAGATGCCAAACACACCTATAGTACCAGGAAACTGATCAAGTACACACCAAACACACCTATAGTACCAGGAAAATGATCAGGTAGACGCCAAACAAAAATATACTACCAGGACACCGATCAGGTAGACACCAAACAGACCTACACTACTAGAATACCGATCAAGTAGACGCCATAAACACCTATACTACCAGAACACCGATCAGGTAGACGCCAAACACACCTATACTACGGGGACACCGATCAGGTAGACGCCAAACACACCTATACTACCAGGACACCGATCAGGTAGACGCCAAAACACACCTATACTACCAGGACCATATTACCAGGACACTGATCGGGTAGACGCCAAACAAACCTATAGTACCAGGACACCGATCAGGTAGACACCAAACACATCTATACTACTAGGACACCGATCAGGTAGATGCCAAACACACCTATACTACCAGGACAATGATCAGGTAGACGCCAAACACACCTATACTACCAGGACACCAATCAATGCTGCTACCCCCAATTCTCATGGTGGGATCAGAGCTGGGGGGACCGGTGTTCAGGATGGGGTAACCGATAATGATGTGGATAAGGCTGCTGATGCTAGTGGTGATATGGTGACCAGTGCCGATATCACTAATATCGATGTAGCGGTTCCCGATGTCATTAATACAGAGGTAGGTATGTCTGGATGGGGTCAGGACCAGTCTGAGGACCCTGAGAATATGGCAAAGGAGGATTCAGTTCAGAATAACCCCCGTGATTTCCCCCCTTTGGTTGAGCCGCCACCTGCACCACAAGGGAATGGTGGTCCATCTGGCCATGTCCCTCCTCGGAATGCCTGGAGCCGTGGGGCTCCTTCTTTTTCCAGCAGTACCAGATATACTGGTCAGGCCTTCAAGAGGAGGAACGTGGTCAGGTTGAAGCATAGGGGTTCCAGAGAAGAGCTCCCTGATAGGAGGTTTGTAGTTAGGGAGTTGCTGTGTCAGCAGATGGGGTTTGTGCCCCAGATATACTGGCCATCATCAACCTCCCTGACAGACGGGATGATGTCAGCTTCAAGCTCATGTCTGGCTTGGACAGGTTCTGGGCCGGCTTTAGTGGGTTTCAGGACAAAGAGGGGTGGAGGAACTTCATCTTCATCCCCATCTCCAAACCTGACACAGCAAACGTTAACATCATTTTCTGGAATGAGTCTGTGCCCCCCCAGGATATTGTAGTCTGTGCCCCCCCCCAGGATATTGTAGTCTGTGCCCCCCCAGGATATTGTAGTCTGTGCCCCCCCCAGGATATTGTAGTCTGTGCCCCCCCAGGATACTGTAGTCTGTGCCCCCCCCAGGATATTGTAGTCTGTGCCCCCCCAGGATATTGTAGTCTGTGCCCCCCTCCCAGGATATTGTAGTCTGTGCCCCCCCCCAGGATATTGTAGTCTGTGCCCCCCCCCCCCCCAGGATATTGTAGTCTGTGCCCCCCCCCTCCAGGATATTGTAGTCTGTGCCCCCCCAGGATATTGTAGTCTGTGCCCCCCCCAGGATATTGTAGTCTGTGCCCCCCCCAGGATACTGTAGTCTGTGCCCCCCCAGGATATTGTAGTCTGTGCCCCCCCAGGATACTGTAGTCTGTGCCCCCCCAGGATACTGTAGTCTGTGCCCCCCCCAGGATATTGTAGTCTGTGCCCCCCCCCCAGGATATTGTAGTCTGTGCCCCCCCCCCAGGATATTGTAGTCTGTGCCCCCCCCTCCAGGATATTGTAGTCTGTGCCCCCCCAGGATATTGTAGTCTGTGCCCCCCCCAGGATATTGTAGTCTGTGCCCCCCCCCCCAGGATATTGTAGTCTGTGCCCCCCCCAGGATACTGTAGTCTGTGCCCCCCCAGGATATTGTAGTCTGGCTCAGAAGGCATTGTGAGATGGTCTCTGATCTGACCAAAACTAGGGACAGTGATGGGATCAGGACTGGAGGTTGGAGGGTTCTCGTTGAGGCAGAGTAACAATGTCACCCATCACCTGCCAGGCTCCTTTTTCATTGGGCGGGAGAGGGGAGTCTTCTATGCAGGTCAGCCCCGGCTATGTTTTACTTGCGGTAAGTCGGTCGGGTCATGTGGCGAGTGTCTGCTCCGTCATGAAGTGTCATCTGTGTGGGGAGGTCGGCCATGTCAGTTCTACCTGTGAGAACATCAAGTGCAATCTATGTGGTGGACTTGGCCATTTCCACAGAGATTGCCCGGTGGCCTTCCATAACAGGGATGAGGAATCGGCAGAGGAGGAACTGCTGGCAGCAGAACACCTGGAGGAGGAAGCCTTAATGAATGGGGTCATATCAACTGAGGGGGAGGTAAACCCAGAGGTCCAAGGGGCCAGCCTCGGGCAGGAGGGCAGTGTGCAGCAGGCTTTTGGGCTGTAATCAGGAGGAGTCCATGGCACATTTCTTGGTGGATTGTTGGGGAAGCCGTGAGGTCTGGAAGGAAGTAGCTGACAGAGTTCGGATCCGAAGGTTGGAGAACCTGAGCTGCTCTGACAGGCTTTATGGTGTTCCCCCCACAATACACAACATAGACAGAGGAACCATGTACATTGTTATCACCGTGATCAAGGACTATCACTGGCACGCATGGACCAAAGTAGCCATGCACAACGAGCTGTTCCTGGCCAGGAAAGTCGCAGACGTAGTCCTCTGAGGACCAAGGTAGCCATGCACTATGAGCTGTTCCCGGCCAGGAGAGTCGCAGACGTAGTCCTCTGAGGACCAAGGTAGCCATGCACAACGAGCTGTTCCTGGCCAGGAGAGTCGCAGATGTAGTCCTCTGAGGACCAAGGTAGCCATGCACAACGAGCTGTTCCCGGCCAGGAGAGTCGCAGACGTGGTCCTCTGAGGACCAAGGTAGCCATGCACAACGAGCTGTTCCTGGCCAGGAGAGTCGCAGACGTGGTCCTCTGAGGACCAAGGTAGCCATGCACAACGAGCTGTTCTCGGCCAGGAGACGCAGACGTGGTCCTCTGAGGACCAAGGTAGCCATGCACTATGAGCTGTTCCCGGCCAGGAGAGTCGCAGATGTAGTCCTCTGAGGACCAAGGTAGCCATGCACAACGAGGTGTTCCTGGCCAGGAGAGTCGCAGACGTAGTCCTCTGAGGACCAAGGTAGCCATGCACAACGAGCTGTTCTCGGCCAGGAGAGACGCAGACGTAGTCCTCTGAGGACCAAGGTAGCCATGCACAACGAGCTGTTCCTGGCCAGGAGAGTCGCAGACGTGGTCCTCTGAGGACCAAGGTAGCCATGCACTATGAGCTGTTCCCGGCCAGGAGAGTCGCAGATGTAGTCCTCTGAGGACCAAGGTAGCCATGCACAACGAGCTGTTCTCGGCCAGGAGACGCAGACGTGGTCCTCTGAGGACCAAGGTAGCCATGCACAACGAGCTGTTCCTGGCCAGGAGAGTCGCAGATGTAGTCCTCTGAGGACCAAGGTAGCCATGCACAACGAGCTGTTCCTGGCCAGGAGAGTCGCAGACGTAGTCCTCTGAGGACCAAGGTAGCCATGCACAACGAGCTGTTCCTGGCCAGGAGAGTCGCAGACGTAGTCCTCTGAGGACCAAGGTAGCCATGCACAACAAGCTGTTCCCGGCCAGGAGAGTCGCAGACGTGGTCCTCTGAGGACCAAGGTAGCCATGCACAACGAGCTGTTCCTGGCCAGGAGAGTCGCAGACGTGGTCCTCTGAGGACCAAGGTAGCCATGCACAACGAGCTGTTCTCGGCCAGGAGACGCAGACGTGGTCCTCTGAGGACCAAGGTAGCCATGCACTATGAGCTGTTCCCGGCCAGGAGAGTCGCAGATGTAGTCCTCTGAGGACCAAGGTAGCCATGCACAACGAGGTGTTCCTGGCCAGGAGAGTCGCAGACGTAGTCCTCTGAGGACCAAGGTAGCCATGCACTATGAGCTGTTCCCGGCCAGGAGAGTCGCAGACGTAGTCCTCTGAGGACCAAGGTAGCCATGCACAACGAGCTGTTCCTGGCCAGGAGAGTCGCAGATGTAGTCCTCTGAGGACCAAGGTAGCCATGCACAACAAGCTGTTCCCGGCCAGGAGAGTCGCAGACGTGGTCCTCTGAGGACCAAGGTAGCCATGCACAACGAGCTGTTCCTGGCCAGGAGAGTCGCAGACGTGGTCCTCTGAGGACCAAGGTAGCCATGCACAACGAGCTGTTCTCGGCCAGGAGACGCAGACGTGGTCCTCTGAGGACCAAGGTAGCCATGCACTATGAGCTGTTCCCGGCCAGGAGAGTCGCAGATGTAGTCCTCTGAGGACCAAGGTAGCCATGCACAACGAGGTGTTCCTGGCCAGGAGAGTCGCAGACGTAGTCCTCTGAGGACCAAGGTAGCCATGCACAACGAGCTGTTCTCGGCCAGGAGAGACGCAGACGTAGTCCTCTGAGGACCAAGGTAGCCATGCACAACGAGCTGTTCTCGGCCAGGAGAGTCGCAGATGTAGTCCTCTGAGGACCAAGGTAGCCATGCACAATGAGCTGTTCCTGGCCAGGAGAGTCGCAGACGTGGTCCTCTGAGGACCAAGGTAGCCATGCACAACGAGCTGTTCTCGGCCAGGAGAGACGCAGACGTAGTCCTCTGAGGACCAAGGTAGCCATGCACAACGAGCTGTTCTCGGCCAGGAGAGTCGCAGATGTAGTCCTCTGAGGACCAAGGTAGCCATGCACAATGAGCTGTTCCTGGCCAGGAGAGTCGCAGACGTGGTCCTCTGAGGACCAAGGTAGCCATGCACAATGAGCTGTTCCTGGCCAGGAGAGTCGCAGACGTGGTCCTCTGAGGACCAAGGTAGCCATGCACAACAAGCTGTTCCCGGCCAGGAGAGTCGCAGACGTGGTCCTCTGAGGACCAAGGTAGCCATGCACAACGAGCTGTTCCTGGCCAGGAGAGTCGCAGACGTGGTCCTCTGAGGACCAAGGTAGCCATGCACAACGAGCTGTTCTCGGCCAGGAGACGCAGACGTGGTCCTCTGAGGACCAAGGTAGCCATGCACTATGAGCTGTTCCCGGCCAGGAGAGTCGCAGATGTAGTCCTCTGAGGACCAAGGTAGCCATGCACACAACGAGGTGTTCCTGGCCAGGAGAGTCGCAGACGTAGTCCTCTGAGGACCAAGGTAGCCATGCACAACGAGCTGTTCTCGGCCAGGAGAGACGCAGACGTAGTCCTCTGAGGACCAAGGTAGCCATGCACAACGAGCTGTTCTCGGCCAGGAGAGTCGCAGATGTAGTCCTCTGAGGACCAAGGTAGCCATGCACAATGAGCTGTTCCTGGCCAGGAGACGCAGACGTGGTCCTCTGAGGACCAAGGTAGCCATGCACAACGAGCTGTTCCCGGCCAGGAGAGTCGCAGACGTGGTCCTCTCAGAGTTGAGGTGGATAAAGAGTTTAGAGCTGAAGGATCATTGGAGGAATATAAAATGGGAGGAATCTATTTATAGCATCAAATTCGATGTATAACTTTTATTTAGTATAAACTGCTGAGTTTCTGGCGTGCAGAAGATGTAACATTGTTACATTGTTGTTGTTTTCAGGTTTTATTTTTATGATGGTTACAGTTTTGTTACTTTGTATTCTGTTTGTTTTTTACAAATAAAAATATCCATATATACAGAACAGGGACAGATACCGAGAATGACACCCGGCATCCGGGACAGGAGAAGTAGGACTGTGCAGAGTCCATACATACAGAATGGGGACAGATACTGAGAATGACACCCGGCATCCGGGACAGGAGAAGTGGGACTGTGCAGAGTCCATACATACAGAATGGGGACAGATACCGAGAATGACACCCGGCATCCAGGACAGGAGAAGTGGGACTGTGCAGAGTCCATACATACAGAATGGGGACAGATACCGAGAATGACACCCGGCATCCGGGACAGGAGAAGTGGGACTGTGCAGAGTCCATACATACAGAATGGGGACAGATACAGAGAATGACACCCGGCATCTGGGACAGGAGAAGTGGGACTGTGCAGAGTCCATACATACAGAATGGGGACAGATACCGAGAATGACACCCGGCATCCAGGACAGGAGAAGTGGGACTGTGCAGAGTCCATACATACAGAATGGGGACAGATACAGAGAATGACACCCGGCATCTGGGACAGGAGAAGTGGGACTGTGCAGAGTCCATACATACAGAATGGGGACAGATACCAAGAATGACACCCGGCATCCAGGACAGGAGAAGTGGGACTGTGCAGAGTCCATACATACAGAATGGGGACAGATACCGAGAATGACACCCGGCATCCAGGACAGGAGAAGTGGGACTGTGCAGAGTCCATACATACAGAATAAGAGGAGATACCGAGAATGACACCCGGTATCCAGGACAGGAGAAGTGGGACTGTGCAGAGTCCATACATCTTCATCTTACTTCTCCAGGCCTGACAGCCTGTTTTCTAGTCCCCCCAGCAGGGGGTGTCCACTGAAGCCAAGGGCCAATCGCCTCATCTGGGGAGGGGGGGTTTAGGCGGAGACCCAGGCTAGGACCAAAATCCCTCCCAAGTCTATACCCTGGTCAATACCCTTCCATAGGGACCTGTAGCATCCTATCCACTGGTAGGATAATATGCAGAATCATCTGCTGAACGTCTAGACATCAACTATGACATATCTTACCGGTCCAGATAAAGACATATTGCTTTCTACTCTCATGTAGGTGCCACATAGGGGTGTAAGGTGTCAGGTGACTCGTATTAAAATGACCTATCTGAATATATGCTTTGGTTTATTGTACCTTTTTCCTGCTGGGATTTATGAATTTGTATGAAAAAGTGATTTCAAGTGGGATGTAGTTTTACTGCTACTCCAGAATGCTTTTCATGTCCAGTGACGGACGGATTTATAGCTTTACGATCCGGCCAAGGCAAGAGTCTGACAGACACCATGGAACCAGCTTATTGGGTTTACATCCATGAAGTGTATCCATCTGTGCCCTGTGCACAGAACTCAGCGCACACACAGACCACATTCCTGCAAGGGGAGGGGGGCTGGAGAGAGAGAGAATGATACAAGATGGTGGATCTTAGCAAAATGGTTGTCCGTGTCAATATCTGTGCGCACAATTATCACACCTCCTCCTACAAAGTTACAATGTACAGTCTGATCACTGGAGGAGGGGAGACTGAGAGAAAGACTCCTCCTCCTCCTACAAAGTTACAATGTACAGTCTGATCACTGTAGGAGGGGAGACTGAGGAAATGCCTCCTCCTCCTTCTACAAAGTTACAATGTACAGTCTGATCACTGGGGGAGGAGACTGAGAAAATGCCTCCTCCTCCTTCTACAAAGTTACAATGTACAGTCTGATCACTGGGGGAGGAGACTGAGAAAATGCCTCCTCCTCCTTCTACAAAGTTACAATGTACAGTCTGATCACTGGGGGAGGGGAGACTGCGGAAACGCCTCCTCCTCCTTCTACAAAGTTACAATGTACAGTCTGATCACTGGGGGAGGGGAGACTGAGGAAACGCCTCCTCCTCCTTCTACAAAGTTACAATGTACAGTCTGATCACTAGGGGAGGGGAGACTGCGGAAACGCCTCCTCCTCCTTCTACAAAGTTACAATGTACAGTCTGATCACTAGGGGAGGGGAGACTGAGGGAATGCATCCTTTTCTTTCTACAAAGTTACAATGTACAGTCTGATCACTGGGGGAGGGGAGACTGAGGAAACATTTCCAGGGACAGGTCCTCTTTGTTCCCATACGTTGAACAGACTCTTCTATTTCTTTTCCGCACTGCGGTCCAGTGATGACATCACTCTCCCGGGCGCACAGACGGCCAATGTGCACACAGCGCCTTCTATTCAGTTATTTTCAGAAGAAAAACAAATTACAGAAATATTACCCCGGAGGATCGGCGCCAAAATCAACGTTCCCGGCCAGCATGGCGCGGACTCAGCCACTTCTACCACAGAGGAACGCCCTGCTGCCTGCAGGGGGCGCTTCAGGTGAAATCCCGGGGGGCACACAGGAGGCAGTGAGGGGCAAGTCAATGGCTGCGAGAAGATGGCCTGCACTTGGAGATGGCCCCTCCCCCATGGGTATTAATACGGAGTTGCCCCCTCCCCCATGGGTATTAATACGGAGTTGCCCCCCCATGGGTATTAATACGGAGTTGCCCCCTCCCCCATGGGTATTAATACGGAGTTTCCCCCTCCCCCATGGGTATTAATACGGAGTTGCCCCCCCATGGGTATTAATACGGAGTTGCCCCCCCCATGGGTATTAATACGGAGTTTCCCCCTCCCCATGGGCAATATTATGGAGTTGCCCCCCTCCCCCAGGGTCATTAATATGGAGTTGCCCCCTCCCCCAGGGTCATTAATACGGAGTTTCCCCCTCCCCCAGGGTCATTAATACGGAGTTTCCCCCTCCCCCAGGGTCATTAATATGGAGTTGCCCCCTCCCCCATGGCCATTAATATGGAGTTGCCCCCCCCCCATGGGCATTAATATGGAGTTGCCCCCTCCCCCATGGGCATTAATATGAAGTTGCCCCCCTCCCCCCCCCCCCCATGGCCAGCACTGAGGACACTGTTGGCGCCATAAATCCTGTATAATAATGATATATCACAGCTGATTGGTTACTTTCCTGTAGACAGGAATGTCCTCCCCTTGCTGCCCCATCCCCCACTCAGCAGTTTATGGAGCTGATTTCGCCTTTCAGCTGGTGTGTAATTGAGCAGAGACATGACTCCAGGGAGGGAAGGCTGATGAAGGAGGTTTTTGTTGACTTTCCTGCTCCTTGTCCTTTAAACTGGATGAGAATTCCTCCTCCCTCCTCCTCCTCCTCCTCCTCCTCCTCCTCCTCCTCCTCCTCCTCCTCCTCCCTGCGCTGCTCCGCCAACAATCCAACATTGTGTGCGACTCTTAAAGGGGCCGAGTCCTCCTCGCTACAGATACTGCAGGGGGCGCTCCTCCTCGCTACAGATACTGCAGGGGGCGCTCCTCCTCGCTACAGATACTGCAGGGGGCGCTCCTCCTCGCTACAGATACTGCAGGGGGCGCTCCTCCTCGCTACACATGCTGCAGGGGGCGCTCCTCCTCGCTACACATGCTGCAGGGGGCGCTCCTCCTCGCTACAGATATACTGCAGGGGGCGCTCCTCCTCGCTACACATGCTGCAGGGGGCGCTCCTCCTCGCTACAGATACTGCAGGGGGCGCTCCTCCTCGCTACACATGCTGCAGGGGGCGCTCCTCCTCGCTACAGATACTGCAGGGGGCGCTCCTCCTCGCTACACATGCTGCAGGGGGCGCTCCTCCTCGCTACAGATACTGCAGGGGGCGCTCCTCCTCGCTACAGATACTGCAGGGGGGGGCGCTCGCTCCTCCTCGCTACAGATACTGCAGGGGGCGCTCCTCCTCGCTACAGATACTGCAGGGGGCGCTCCTCCTCGCTACAGATACTGCAGGGGCCGAGTCCTCCTCGCTACAGATACTGCAGGGGGCGCTCCTCCTCGCTACACATGCTGCAGGGGGCGCTCCTCCTCGCTACACATGCTGCAGGGGGCGCTCCTCCTCGCTACACATGCTGCAGGGGGCTGCTCCTCCTCGCTACACATGCTGCAGGGGGCTGCTCCTCCTCGCTACACATGCTGCAGGGGGTGCTCCTCCTCGCTACAGATACTGCAGGGGGCGCTCCTCCTCGCTACAGATACTGCAGGGGGCGCTCCTCCTCGCTACAGATACTGCAGGGGGCGCTCCTCCTCGCTACACATGCTGCAGGGGGCGCTCCTCCTCGCTACAGATACTGCAGGGGGCGCTCCTCCTCGCTACACATGCTGCAGGGGGCGCTCCTCCTCGCTACACATGCTGCAGGGGGCGCTCCTCCTCGCTACAGATACTGCAGGGGGCGCTCCTCCTCGCTACAGATACTGCAGGGGGCGCTCCTCCTCGCTACAGATACTGCAGGGGGCGCTCCTCCTCGCTACAGATACTGCAGGGGGGCGCTCCTCCTCGCTACAGATACTGCAGGGGGCGCTCCTCCTCGCTACAGATACTGCAGGGGGCGCTCCTCCTCGCTACAGATACTGCAGGGGGCGCTCCTCCTCGCTACAGATACTGCAGGGGGCGCTCCTCCTCGCTACAGATACTGCAGGGGGCGCTCCTCCTCGCTACACATGCTGCAGGGGGCGCTCCTCCTCGCTACACATACTGCAGGGGGCGCTCCTCCTCGCTACAGATACTGCAGGGGGCGCTCCTCCTCGCTACAGATACTGCAGGGGGCGCTCCTCCTCGCTACACATGCTGCAGGGGGCGCTCCTCCTCGCTACACATGCTGCAGGGGGCTGCTCCTCCTCGCTACAGATACTGCAGGGGGCGCTCCTCCTCGCTACACATGCTGCAGGGGGCGCTCCTCCTCGCTACACATGCTGCAGGGGGCGCTCCTCCTCGCTACACATGCTGCAGGGGGCGCTCCTCCTCGCTACAGATACTGCAGGGGGCGCTCCTCCTCGCTACACATGCTGCAGGGGGCGCTCCTCCTCACTACAGATACTGCAGGGGGCGCTCCTCCTCGCTACACATGCTGCAGGGGGCGCTCCTCCTCGCTACAGATACTGCAGGGGGCGCTCCTCCTCGCTACACATGCTGCAGGGGGCGCTCCTCCTCGCTACAGATACTGCAGGGGGCGCTCCTCCTCGCTACAGATACTGCAGGGGGCGCTCCTCCTCGCTACAGATACTGCAGGGGGCGCTCCTCCTCGCTACAGATACTGCAGGGGCCGAGTCCTCCTCGCTACAGATACTGCAGGGGGCGCTCCTCCTCGCTACAGATACTGCAGGGGCCGAGTCCTCCTCGCTACAGATACTGCAGGGGGCGCTCCTCCTCGCTACACATGCTGCAGGGGGCGCTCCTCCTCGCTACACATGCTGCAGGGGGCGCTCCTCCTCGCTACACATGCTGCAGGGGGCGCTCCTCCTCGCTACAGATAATGCAGGGGGCGCTCCTCCTCGCTACAGATACTGCAGGGGGCGCTCCTCCTCGCTACAGATACTGCAGGGGGCGCTCCTCCTCGCTACAGATACTGCAGGGGGCGCTCCTCCTCGCTACAGATACTGCAGGGGGCGCTCCTCCTCGCTACAGATACTGCAGGGGGCGCTCCTCCTGAGTGTAGAGGAAGGTGGGAGCCTGATATACCCCCTAACCCTTTCCTCTCCACTCAGAACCGGTCCAATGTATAGAGCGCTCATGGAGGGACGTCCGAGGAGTACAGAGCCACACGGGGCACCCGACACCCTCAAACACTATGGACCTGAAACCAACCCTAACCCCAGGTCAGGCCTGCTCAACTATGGCATGGGAGGGAGGAGGAGGAGGAGGAGGAAGAGGAGGGAGGAGGAGGAGGAAGAGGAGAGAGGAGGAGGAGAGAGAGAAAGAAGAGGAGAGAGGAGGAGGAGAGAGAGAAAGAAGAGGAGAGAGAAAGAAGAGGAGGAGGAAGAGAGAGAAAGAGGAGGAGAAAGAAGAGGAGAGAGAAGAGGGAGGAAGAGGAGGAGAGAGAAGAAGGAGGAGGAAGGAGGAGGAAGGAGGAGGAAGGAAGGAGGAGGAAGGAGGGAGGGAGGAAGAGGAGGAAGGAAAGAGGAGGAGAGAGAAGAAGGAGGAAGAAGGAGGAGGAAGGAGGGAGGGAGGAAGAGGAGGAAGGAAGAGGAGGAGAGAAGGAGGGAGGAAGAGGAGGGAGGAAGAGGGAGAGAAGGAGGAGGAGAAGGAGGAGGAGAAGGAGGAGGAAGGAAGGAGAAGGAGAAGAGGAGGAGGAGGAGGAAGAGGAGGGAGGAAGAGGAGGAGAGAGAGGAGGAGGAGGGAGGAAGAGGAGAGAGAAGGAGGAGAAGGAGGAGGAGAAGGAGGAGGAGAAGGAGGAGGGAGGAAGAGGAGGGAGGAAGAGGAGGAGAGAGAGGAGGAGGAGGGAGGAAGAGGAGAGAGAAGGAGGAGGAGGGAGGAAGAGGAGGGAGGAAGTGGAGGAAAGAAGAGGAGGAGGAGGGAGGAAGGAGGGAGGAAAGAAGAGGAGGAAGGAAGTGGAGGAAAGAAGAGGAGGAGGGAGTAGCGATGTAATATTCTACCAGATATTCTCCCCCCCCCATGGCAATATCTTGTATTGGAAGGCAGAGTCCCCTCCCCCTCTCCTGATATCTGCACAGAGCCTGAGGACAACTCACAGGCAGTCCCTGCACAGCATGGAACACGGAACCCCCCTGCAGTGACCTCAGGATTACTGGAGGAAATGTACTCATCTAAGGGAATGATGGGGGTCCCAGCTACAACATGGGGGCTGATCATGTGATTACAGTAAATACAGACCCCCCACATAGCACTCATTGTGATTGATTTCAGCAAGTGGCCAGGGATGGCCTATTCCAGTGTCTACAGAACTGAAGCAGGTGAGTGACATTTGTTTTTCAGGAAAACTGGAGTTTCAGTGGCAGCAGCTGACGGGTCCTTGTCACACAGGTGACACCTATTAATCTAAAATTACAAATTCACCAGGACTAGTGTCACCGTAATCTGTCCCCTCTCCTGCATGGTGTCACCGTAATCTGTCCCTCTCCTGCATGGTGTCACCGTAATCTGCCCCCTCTCTCCTGCATGGTGTCACCGTAATCTGCCCCCTCTCCTGTCTGGTGTCACCGTAATCTGTCCCCTCTCCTGCATGGTGTCACCGTAATCTGTCCCCTCTCCTGTCTTGTGTCACCGTAATCTGCCCCCTCTCCTGTCTGGTGTCACAGTAATCTGCCCCCTCTCCTGTCTGGTGCCACAGTAATCTGCCCCCTCTCCTGTCTGGTGTCACAGTAATCTGCCCCCTCTCCTGCATGGTGTCACCGTAATCTGCCCCCTCTCCTGTCTGGTGTCACCGTAATCTGCCCCCTCTCCTGTCTGGTGTCACCGTAATCTGTCCCCTCTCCTGTCTGGTGTCACCGTAATCTGCCCCCTCTCCTGCATGGTGTCACCGTAATCTGTCCCCTCTCCCGGATGGTGTCACAGTAATCTGTCCCCTCTCCCGGATGGTGTCACAGTAATCTGTCCCCTCTCCTGTCTGGTGTCACTGTAATCTGTCCCTTTTCCTGGATGGTGTCACCCGTATTCTGCCCCCTCTCCTATCTGGTGTCACCGTAATCTGTCCCTTCTACCGGATGGTGTCACAGTAATCTGTCCCCTCTCCTGTCTGGTGTCACCGTAATCTGTCCCTTTTCCTGGATGGTGTCACCGTATTCTGTCCCCTCTCCTATCTGGTGTCACCGTAATCTGTCCCTTCTACCGGATGGTGTCACAGTAATCTGTCCCCTCTCCCGGATGGTGCCACAGTAATCTGTCCCCTCTCCCGGATGGTGCCACAGTAATCTGTCCCCTCTCCTGGATGGTGTCACAGTAATCTGTCCCCTCTCCTGTCTGGTGTCACAGTAATCTGTCCCTTTTCCTGTCTGGTGTCACAGTAATCTGTCCCCTCTCCCAGATGGTGTCACCATAATCTGTCCCCTATCCTGGATGGTGTCACAGTAATCTGTCCCCTCTCCCGGATGGTGTCACAGTAATCTGTCCCCTATCCTGGATGGTGTCACAGTAATCTGTCCCCTATCCTGCATGGTGTCACAGTAATCTGTCCCCTCTCCCGACCAGTGACACTCATGGTATTCTCTGGCTGTGACATCATTGCCTGGAATCACTTATGACATCATCAGCCATTGTGTGATTCACTCTTTATAGGAATCCACAAAATTCTTCACAAGGAGCGTCCCGGAGACTCATCAAAGCCACACGAAGTCTCTTCAGTGTTTTATAGATCCGGCTGGGTGTCAGAGAGAGGTGTCAGAGAGAGGTGTCAGAGAGAGGTGTCAGAGAGAGGTGTCAGAGAGAGGTGTCAGAGAGAGGTGGGTCAGTTACTTCATCCATCGTGAGCCACCATGTCTGGGCTGGGGCAGGAGGCATCCAGGAAGGTGAGATATGGGGGCCTCCAGTCCAGTAACATGGAAAGTGGGGGTCTCCAGCCCAGAAACATGGAAAGTGGGGGCCTCCAGCCCAGTAACATGGAAAGTGGGGGCCTCCAGTCCAGTAATATGGAAAGTGGGGTTCTCCAGCCCAGAAAACATGGAAAGTGGGGGCCTCCAGTCCAGAAACATGGAAAGTGGGGGTCTCCAGCCCAGAAACATGGAAAGTGGGGGTCTCCAGCCCAGAAACATGGAAAGTGGGGGCCTCCAGCCCAGAAACATGGAAAGTGGGGGCCTCCAGTCCAGTAACATGGAAAGTGGGGGCCTCCAGTCCAGTAACATGGAAAGTGGGGGCCTCCAGTCCAGTAACATGGAAAGTGGGGGCCTCCAGTCCAGTAACATGGAAAGTGGGGGCCTCCAGTCCAGTAATATGGAAAGTGGGGGTCTCCAGCCCAGTAACATGGAAAGTGGGGGTCTCCAGCACAGTAATATGGAAAGTGGGGGCCTCCAATCCAGTAATATGGAAAGTGGGGGTCTCCAATCCAGTAATATGGAAAGTGGGGGGTCTCCAGCACAGTAACATGGTTGTGGGGGTCTCCAGCCCAGTAACATGGAAAGTGGGGGCCTCCAGTCCAGAAACATGGAAAGTGGGGGTCTCCAGCCCTGTAACATGGAAAGTGGGGGCCTCCAGTCCAGTAATATGGAAAGTGGGGGTCTCCAGCCCAGAAACATGGAAAGTGGGGGCCTCCAGTCCAGAAACATGGAAAGTGGGGGTCTCCAGCCCAGTAACATGGAAAGTGGGGGCCTCCAGTCCAGAAACATGGAAAGTGGGGGTCTCCAGCCCAGAAACATGGAAAGTGGGGGCCTCCAGCCCAGAAACATGGAAAATGGGGGTCTCCAGCCCAGTAGGTAAGACATAGGAGATTTTTGGCTCAGAAAGGTGAGACATGGAGGACCTCTAACCCAGGTAGGTGACAGTAAGGGGGTTCTCTGTCCGAGGAATATGAAAATTGGGTGGTCTCCAGCCAGGGAAGGTGAAACATGAGGAGTAACCAGCCACAATAGGTGAGACAGTGAGGGTCTCCTGCCAAAGAAGTTGAGGCATGAGATCTCTTCAGCGAAGGAAGGGGATTTATGAGGGGTCCCCAGCCAATGAAGAAGAGATGTAAGGGGTCTGCATGCAAGTAAGTGGAGACATAGTGGGTCTACGGCTCAGGAAGGGGAGATGTGAGTGGTGCTCGCCCGAGAAAGGGGAGATGTGAGGCATCTTTGACCAAGAAGGGGGAGATGTGAGGGGTCTTCAGCCAATGAAGTGGAGATATCGAGGGTCCCCAGCCAAAGAAGAAGAGATATGAGGCACCTGCACCCAAGTAAAGGGAGACACAGGGGGTCTACAGCCCAGGAAGGAGAGACATGAGGGGACTATGGCCCAGGAAGGAGAGACATGACGGGACTATGGCCCAGGAAGGAGAGACATGACGGGACTATGGCCCAGGAAGGTGAGACATGAGGGGACTATGGCCCAGGAAGGAGAGACATGACGGGACTATGGCCCAGGAAGGAGAGACATGACGGGACTGTGGCCCAGGAAGGAGAGACATGACGGGACTGTGGCCCAGGAAGGAGAGACTTGACGGGACTATGGCCCAGGAAGGAGAGACATGACGGGACTATGGCCCAGGAAGGAGAGACATGACGGGACTATGGCCCAGGAAGGAGAGACATGAGGGGACTATGGCCCAGGAAGGAGAGACATGACGGAACTATGGCCCAGGAAGGAGAGACATGAAGGGACTATGGCCCAGGAAGGAGAGACATGACGGGACTATGGCCCAGGAAGGAGAGACATGAGGGGACTATGGCCCAGGAAGGAGAGACATGACGGAACTATGGCCCAGGAAGGAGAGACATGAAGGGACTATGGCCCAGGAAGGAGAGACATGACGGGACTATGGCCCAGGAAGGAGAGACATGACGGGACTATGGCCCTGGAAGGAGAGACATGACGGGACTATGGCCCAGGAAGGAGAGACATGACGGGACTATGGCCCAGGAAGGAGAGACATGAGGGGACTATGGCCCAGGAAGGAGAGACATGAGGGGACTATGGCCCAGGAAGGAGAGACATGACGGGACTATGGCCCAGGAAGGGAGAGACATGACGGGACTATGGCCCAGGAAGGAGAGACATGAGGGGACTATGGCCCAGGAAGGAGAGACATGAGGGGACTATGGCCCAGGAAGGAGAGACATGAGGGGACTATGGCCCAGGAAGGAGAGACATGACGGGACTATGGCCCAGGAAGGAGAGACATGACGGGACTATGGCCCAGGAAGGAGAGACATGACGGGACTATGGCCCAGGAAGGAGAGACATGAAGGGACTATGGCCCAGGAAGGTCAGACATGAGGGGACTATGGCCCAGGAAGGAGAGACATGAAGGGACTATGGCCCAGGAAGGTGAGACATGACGGGACTATGGCCCAGGAAGGAGAGACATGACGGGACTATGGCCCAGGAAGGAGAGACATGACGGGACTATGGCCCAGGAAGGAGAGACATGAAGGGACTATGGCCCAGGAAGGAGAGACATGACGGGACTATGGCCCAGGAAGGAGAGACATGACGGGACTATGGCCCAGGAAGGTGAGACATGAGGGGACTATGGCCCAGGAAGGTGAGACATGAGGGGACTATGGCCCAGGAAGGAGAGACATGAGGGGACTATGGCCCAGGAAGGAGAGACATGGGGGTCTCCAGCTAAGGATGGGGAAAAGTGAGGGGTCTGCAGCCAAGGAAGAGGGACATAGGGGATTTAAAGACAAAGAAGAACATGGGTGGTCTGTAGCCCAGGAAGGTGAGACATGAGGGGTCTCCTGCTCTGTAAGTGGAGACAACTGCAAGGTCCAGCCCAGGAAAGCCCCCGTTCCAGGGGGATCCATGCAGTATATAGATTGATGACCTTCAGCTCAGCAATGGTTCTGGACTCCGGCGGAGTGTTTCAGACGCGGTTCTGGACTCCGCGGAGTGTTTCACACGAGGTTCTGGACTCCGGCGGAGTGTTTCAGACGCGGTTCTGGACTCCGGCGGAGTGTTTCAGACGCGGTCTTGGACTCCGGCGGAGTGTTTCAGACGCGGTTCTGGACTCCGGCGAAGTGTTTCAGACGCGGTTCTGGACTCCGGCGGAGTGTTTCAGACGCGGTTCTGGACTCCGGCGGAGTGTTTCAGACGCGGTTCTGGACTCCGGCGGAGTGTTTCAGACGCGGTTCTGGACTCCGGCGGAGTGTTTCAGACGCGGTTCTGGACTCCGGCGGAGTGTTTCAGACGCGGTTCTGGACTCCGGCGGAGTGTTTCAGACGCGGTTCTGGACTCCGGCGGAGTGTTTCAGACGCGGTTCTGGACTCCGGCGGAGTGTTTCAGAGCCGAGAGTTTCGTAAAGCGTCACATGTTGCGGTTTAGTATTGTGTAACCCCGCCCATCCCCCACAGCATACATTTCCGTGCTCACAGCTGCATGCAAACAAGAGGAAGTCGCCCCAACTACTCATACCAAACAACCCACGGAACCCCGAAACCTCAATACACAGAAATCCTACAAAACACAGCAAAGGCCCCTCCACCCAAAACTCATATTTTAGTTCTGGGTGGAGGACATTGGGCTCCTCCCTCCCTTGGCTGACTGCTGTGTTCCAGCTCCTCCAGTTACATTCTCTGCAATATAAAATGGTGGGAACCCCTCATAATGGGCACAAGGATGGTGAGAACCCCTCATAATGGGCACAAGGATGGTGGGAACCCCTCATAATGGGCACAAGGATGGTGGGAACCCCTCATAATGGGCACAAGGATGGTGGGAACCCCTCATAATGGGCACATGGAGGGTACAGGACTGAGAACTCAGCACAGGGATGGTGGGAACCCCTCATAATGGGCACAGCTGGTGTACAGACCCGGGAACTCAGCACAGGGACTGATGGGAGTGCGGGGGAGGGGACATTAGAGTGTAAGCTCCTCTGGCGATGTGAACAGAACTTTGTCACCTTCAGAGGAAGTTGCTCGGCACATAGAATTAATAGGGAGGAGGAGGGGATCACCACCTCTGCCCAGACGCCGCTCCCTGCATCCTCTACACCCAGCAGTGAGGTACATACAACCCTGCAGAGAATACTCTGATATAGCTGACAGATTCATCTGATTGGAGTACTGGACTCATTATGAGGGTGTCTCCCCTCCCCCTGGATGAGCGGTGGGTATGGGGTCCCGTATATGAAGGGGTTCCATGTATGGACTCCACAGACTTTGTATTTGTTCTCAAGCTAACAATGGAAGTGTAGAATTGTGTCTGGAGGCTGCAATCTTCTATAATTGGTTCTTCGTTAATTATGGGGAAGAATGTGCAATTCTCCTTTCCTACGGGAGACACGGGACGAGGAGGAACGGCGAGACTCAACGGATGGAAAGACTCGGGACGAGGAGGAACGGCGAGACTCAACGGATGGAAAGACACGGGACGAGGAGGAACGGCGAGACTCAACGGATGGAAAGACACGGGACGAAGAGGAACGGCGAGACTCAACGGATGGAAAGACACGGGACGAGGAGGAACGGCGAGACTCAACGGATGGAAAGACACGGAACCTCGGGACGAGGAGGAACCGCGAGACTCAACGGATGGAAAGACACGGGACGAGGAGGAACGGCGAGACTCAACGGATGGAAAGACTCGGGACGAGGAGGAACGGCGAGACTCAACGGATGGAAAGACACGGGACGAGGAGGAACGGCGAGACTCAACGGATGGAAAGACACGGGACGAGGAGGAACGGCGAGACTCAACGGATGGAAAGACACGGGACGAGGAGGAACGGCGAGACTCAACGGATGGAAAGACTCGGGACGAGGAGGAACGGCGAGACTCAACGGATGGAAAGACTCGGGACGAGGAGGAACGGCGAGACTCAACGGATGGAAAGACACGGAACCTCGGGACGAGGAGGAACCGCGAGACTCAACGGATGGAAAGACACGGAACCTCGGGACGAGGAGGAACCGCGAGACTCAACGGATGGAAGGACACGGGACCTCGGGACGAGGAGGAACGGCGAGACTCAACGGGTGGAAAGACACGGGACCTCGGGACGAGGAGGAACGGCGAGACTCAACGGATGGAACGTGGGCAGAGCTGTGGTTGTGAGAGCGAATGAAGCATGAAGTACTCACCGCGGTGGTGCCAGAAGAAGTGGCGTAATAGACGGTGATGACCATGCTGGTGGTCTTGGGATGGATGGTGGTCTTCAGGTGAATGGATGGATGGTGGTCTTCAGGTGGATGGATGGATGGTGGTCTTCAGGTGGATGGATGGATGGTGGTCTTCAAGTGGATGGATGGTGGTCCAGGAAGGATGGATGGTGGTCTTCAAGTTGATGGATGGTGGTCTTGGGATGGGTGGGTGACTGTTAGTCTTGGATGGATGGACAGATGTGGATGCTGGGCTCTCCCCCTGTGGCTGTGCGATGATGAGGATGATGATGATTTCTCTCTCCCCCTGTGGCTGTGCGATGATGAGGATGATGATGATGATGAGTTCTCTCTCCCTCTGACTCTCTCTCTCTGACTCTCGCCTTCTTTTGCTCTGCAGGCAGGGAGGAGGTTCTCTTTTTTTTCTTCAATGAACTTTATTTCTCCCAGGAAAGGCGCAGCAGCTGCACACAAACGGTCACATAATCTCTGGGAGATTTCCAGACGGGATTTTTCCTGCTTTAGGTTTATTGCTTTCAGCTGCTGGAGGAGAGGAGGAGGCGCCGGTCGCCTCGCCCCCTCGCCCAGGATAAAGCAGTAACTGTGACATTCCCTGCAAGTGAATCTTTCAAGTCCATGTGTTCTATACGAGAGCGGATGATTCTCTACCAGTGAATGTTTGGTGAAAGTCACATTTGCTGATCTATGAAGGGTTCCTTAGTTTTTAGGGACATGACAAGATGTACACAACTGTCCCTCCTCCAGTTACTGGAGAAAGGTCCTTTGAGGGATCCAAATCCAATCAGTGTTCATAGACTTGTAATACCAGTGTTTGTCCACAACAAGGCGACATGTTTTGTGGGTACAAAAATCTCCCCCCTTCGTCAGGGTTAAAAATCTTGGAGGACTCGACATGCCGCCATCACCACCATCAATGAACAGGAGGTGGGGATTCCACCTGAAGAATTGGAATCTAACTGAGGAAAGTACAACAGGAGCTCCAGGCCTGCTAGGAGTTCGACGTCTTGCAATTTTGATGTTTGTTCACAATAAGCCGACATGTTTTGGGGTACAAATGTCTCCTCACTTCATCAGGGCTCGAAATCTGGTGTGCCATCAGGAGGACTCCACATGGCGCCATCAATGATTGATCAGATGATATGAGGAACTGGAGGTGGTGATGGCAACATGTTGAGTTGAAGTGTTCAAAGTCTTGTAATATCCGTGTTTGTCCACAATAAGCCGACACGTTTTGGGGTACAAATGTCTCCTCACTTCATCAGGGCTCGAAATCTGGTGTGCCATCAGGAGGACTCCACATGGCGCCATCACCACCATCAATGATTGATCAGATGAATTGAGGAACTGGAGGTGGTGGTGGTGGCAACATGTTGAGTGGAAGTGTTCAATATCTTGTAATATAAGTGCTTGCAGACAATAAGCTGAAACATTTTGGGGGTACAAAAATCTTCCCCCTTAGTTAGGGTAAAAAATCTTGTGCGTCACCATAAGGACTCAACGTGGTACCATCACCACCATCAATGATTGATAAGATGAATCAAGGAACGGGGGGTTGTGATGGCGCCATGTTGAGTCCTTCTGGTGACACAAGATTTTTAACCCTGGCAAAGGGGGGGAGATATTTGTACCCCCAAAACGTGTCGGCTTATTGTGGACAAGCACTGATATTACATGACTCTGAACACTTTGACTTTAACTCAACGTCACCATCACCACCTCCCGTTCATCTGATCAGTCATTGATGGTGGTGATGGCACCATGTGGAGTCCTGATGGCACACCAGATTTCGAGCCCTGATGAAGTGGGGAGACATGGCAGGTACAAATATCTCCCCCCCTTTGCCAGGGTTAAAAATCTTGTGTCACCAGAAGGACTCAACATGACGCCATCACCACCCCCCGTTCCTTGATTCATCTTGTCAATCATTGATGGTGGTGATGGTACCACGTTGAGTCCTTATGGTGACGCACATCACCACCCCGTTCCTTGATTCATCTTGTCAATCATTGATGGTGGTGATGGTACCACGTTGAGTCCTTATGGTGACGCACATCACCACCCCGTTCCTTGATTCATCTTGTCAATCATTGATGGTGGTGATGGTACCACGTTGAGTCCTTATGGTGTCACACATCAACCCCCCGTTCCTTGATTCATCTTGTCAATCATTGATGGTGGTGATGGTAACATGTTGAGTCTTTCTGGTGATGCAAGATTTTTAACCCTGTCAAAGGGGGGGAGATATTTGTACCTGCCATGTCTTCCCACTTCATCAGGGCTCGAAATCTGGTGTCATCCCCCTTAGTCAGGGTTAAAAATCTTGTGTGTCACCATAAGGACTCAACATGGTACCATCAATAATTGATTGGATGAATCAAGGAACAGGGGGTGGTGTTGGCGTGATGTTGAGTCATAATGGTGACACACATCACCAGCCCGTTCCTTGATCCATCTTGTCAATCATTGATGGTGGTGATGGTACCACGTTGAGTCCTTATGGTGACGCACATCACCACCCCGTTCCTTGATTCATCTTGTCAATCATTGATGATACCACGTTGAGTCATAATGGTGACACACATCACCACCCCCTGTTCCTTGATCCATCTTGTCAATCATTGATGGTGGTGATGGTACCACGTTGAGTCCTTATGGTGACGCACATCACCACCCCGTTCCTTGATTCATCTTGTCAATCATTGATGATACCACGTTGAGTCCTTATGGTGAAGCACATCACCACCCCGTTCCTTGATTCATCTTGTCAATCATTGATGGTGGTGATGGTACCACGTTGAGTCCTTATGGTGACGCACATCACCACCCCGTTCCTTGATTCATCTTGTCAATCATTGATGGTGGTGATGGTACCACGTTGAGTCCTTATGGTGAAGCACATCACCACCCCGTTCCTTGATTCATCTTGTCAATCATTGATGGTGGTGATGGTACCACGTTGAGTCCTTATGGTGACGCACATCACCACCCCGTTCCTTGATTCATCTTGTCAATCACTGTGTCAGGAATGGACTCAGCACTGGTGGTGGGACTCACCTGCCGTGTGGGCTGCAGTACCAGAGCTGACCAGCGGGTGCTCTCAGCAGCCAGAAGCTCACAGGTGCAATCAGCCAAACCTGGGGCTGATTGCAGAAAGGTGTATTTAAGGCATGACCAGGCCTGTGCTCTGGGCCTTGGTGTATGGTTTCCCATGAGCCTCTGTACCTGGTATCCTGTGTTCCTGCTTCGTTGCTGACCCGGCTTGATCCTGACCTCTGCTGACCGTCTCCTGTTGAACCCCTGGCTTGCCTGACCATCCTTCTGCCTGATCCCCTGTACTGCGCTGTCCGTGAGTTTACTGAACCCGGCTTGTGACCCGACTATTCTCTGCCTGCTCCTTTGGTACCTTGCTGCTGCCCGCACGTTGCTGACCTGGCCCGTCTGACCACGCTAACTACTCTGCCATCCATCCATCCATCCTGCACGGATCCAGCCGTACCTGCACATACCTCTGGCGGATCCCTCTACCACTAGCAGGTGTACTCAGGGGCCGCGACCTGGTTCCTGTCTGCTCCAAGTCCATCCCCACCATCAGGGGCCCTGGTGAACAAGCAGACTGGGACTTAGACTCCGCGCCCTGGGGAATCCTGTCCTGGGGACCACTAGAGGTACCACCAAACGGTCATTACAGAACCCTACGGCCGGCCTGACCGTTCCACCTCTCCAGCCCTGACTACACCTGTGTTCCTGCACCTCCTAAGATTAGTGGAAGGTTGGTTTGTTCACTGTGCGTTTATATATATATATCTGGAAGGTTGGTTTGTTCACTGTGCGTTTATATATATCTGGAAGGTTGGTTTGTTCACTGTGCGTTTATATATATGGAAGGTTGGTTTGCTCGCTGTGCGTTTATATATATATCTGGAAGGTTGGTTTGTTCGCTGTGCGTTTTATATATATCTGGAAGGTTGGTTTGTTCGCTGTGCGTTTTATATATATATATATATCTGGAAGGTTGGTTTGTTCACTGTGCGTTTTATATATATATATATATATATATATATATATAGAAGGTTGGTTTGCTCGCTGTGCGTTTATATATATATATATAGAAGGTTGGTTTGTTCACTGTGCGTTTATATATATATATGGAAGGTTGGTTTGCTCGCTGTGCGTTTATATATATATATCTGGAAGGTTGGTTTGTTCGCTGTGCGTTTATATATATCTGGAAGGTTGGTTTGTTCGCTGTGCGTTTTATATATATATATATATATATCTGGAAGGTTGGTTTGTTCACTGTGCGTTTATATATATATATCTGGAAGGTTGGTTTGCTCGCTGTGCGTTTATATATATAGAAGGTTGGTTTGTTCACTGTGCGTTTATATATATATATATATCTGGAAGGTTGGTTTGTTCACTGTGCGTTTATATATATGGAAGGTTGGTTTGTTCACTGTGCGTTTATATATATATGGAAGGTTGGTTTGCTCGCTGTGCGTTTATTTATATATATATATATATATATATATATATCTGGAAGGTTGGTTTGTTCGCTGTGCGTTTATATATATATATATCTGGAAGGTTGGTTTGTTCGCTGTGCGTTTATATATATATATCTGGAAGGTTGGTTTGTTCGCTGTGCGTTTATATATATATCTGGAAGGTTGGTTTGTTCGCTGTGCGTTTATATATGGAAGGTTGGTTTGTTCACTGTGCGTTTATATATATATGGAAGGTTGGTTTGCTCGCTGTGCGTATTATATATATATATCTGGAAGGTTGGTTTGTTCACTGTGCGTTTATATATCTGGAAGGTTGGTTTGTTCACTGTGCGTTTATATATATGGAAGGTTGGTTTGCTCGCTGTGCGTTTATATATATATCTGGAAGGTTGGTTTGTTCGCTGTGCGTTTATATATATCTGGAAGGTTGGTTTGTTCGCTGTGCGTTTATATATATATATATATATATCTGGAAGGTTGGTTTGCTCGCTGTGCGTTTATATATATATATATATAGAAGGTTGGTTTGTTCACTGTGCGTTTATATATATCTGGAAGGTTGGTTTGTTCGCTGTGCGTTTATATATATCTGGAAGGTTGGTTTTGCTCGCTGTGCGTTTATATATATATATCTGGAAGGTTGGTTTGTTCGCTGTGCGTTTATATATATCTGGAAGGTTGGTTTGTTCGCTGTGCGTTTATATATATATATATATATATATATCTGGAAGGTTGGTTTGTTCGCTGTGCGTTTATATATATATATATCTGGAAGGTTGGTTTGCTCACTGTGCGTTTATATATATCTGGAAGGTTGGTTTGTTCACTGTGCGTTTATATATATGGAAGGTTGGTTTGTTCACTGTGCGTTATATATATATGGAAGGTTGGTTTGTTCGCTGTGCGTTTATATATATATATATATATATATATATATCTGGAAGGTTGGTTTGTTCGCTGTGCGTTTATATATATATATATATCTGGAAGGTTGGTTTGTTCGCTGTGTGTTTATATATGGAAGGTTGGTTTGTTCACTGTGCGTTTTTATATATATGGAAGGTTGGTTTGCTCGCTGTGCGTTTATATATATATATATATATAATCTGGAAGGTTGGTTTGTTCACTGTGCGTTTATATATATATATCTGGAAGGTTGGTTTGTTCGCTGTGCGTTTTATATATATCTGGAAGGTTGGTTTGCTCGCTGTGCGTTTATTTATATATATATATATATATATATCTGGAAGGTTGGTTTGTTCGCTGTGCGTTTATATATATATATCTGGAAGGTTGGTTTGTTCGCTGTGCGTTTATATATATCTGGAAGGTTGGTTTGCTCGCTGTGCGTTTATTTATATATATATATATATATATATCTGGAAGGTTGGTTTGCTCGCTGTGCGTTTATATATATATATATATATAGAAGGTTGGTTTGTTCACTGTGCGTTTATATATATATCTGGAAGGTTGGTTTGTTCACTGTGCGTTTATATATATGGAAGGTTGGTTTGCTCGCTGTGCGTTTATATATATATATATAATCTGGAAGGTTGGTTTGCTCGCTGTGCGTTTATATATATATATATAATATATATATATATATCTGGAAGGTTGGTTTGCTCGCTGTGCGTTTATTTATATATATATATATCTGGAAGGTTGGTTTGTTCGCTGTGCGTTTATATATATATCTGGAAGGTTGGTTTGTTCGCTGTGCGTTTATATATATATCTGGAAGGTTGGTTTGTTCGCTGTGCGTTTATATATATCTGGAAGGTTGGTTTGTTCACTGTGCGTTTTATATATATATATATCTGGAAGGTTGGTTTGCTCGCTGTGCGTTTATATATATCTGGAAGGTTGGTTTGCTCGCTGTGCGTTTATATATATATATATATATATATATATATATATATATATATATATATATATATATATATATATATATATCTGGAAGGTTGGTTTGTTCGCTGTGCGTTTATTTATACAGTCATGGCCGAAATTGTTGGCACCCTTGATATTTCTCCAGGAAATCATGTATTTCTCACGAAACGTATTGCATTAAACACATGTTTTGCTATACACATGTTTATTCCCTTTGTGTGTATTGGGACAAAACAAAAAAAGGGAGGAAAGAAAGCAAATTCGACATAATGTCACACAAACCTCCAAAAATGGGCTGGACAAAAGTATTGGCACCCTTTCACAACTGCGGATAAATAAGAATGTTACAAGCATGTGATGCTCCTGTAAACTCACCTGGGGCAAGTAACAGGTGTGGGCAATATAGAAATCACACCTGAAAGCAGATAAAAAGGAGAGACGTTCACTTAACCTTTGCATTGTGTGTCTGTCTGTGCCACACTAAGCATGGACAACAGAAAGAGGAGACGAGAACTGTCTGAGGACCTGAGAACCAAAAATTGTGGCAAAATATCAACAATCTCAAGGTTACAAGTCCATCTCCAGAGAACTAGATTTGCCTTTGTCCACAGTGCGCAACATTATCAAGAAGTTTGCAACCCATGGCACTGTAGCTAATCTCCCTGGTCGTGGACGGATGAGGAAAATTGATGAAAGATTGCAACGCAGAATAGTCCGGATGGTGGATAAGCAGCCCCAAACATGTTCCAAAGACATTCAAGCTGTCCTGCAGGCTCAGGGAGCATCAGTGTCAGCGCGAACTATCCGTCGACATTTAAATGAAATGAAACGCTATGGCAGGAGACCCAGGAGGACCCCACTGCTGACACAGAGACATAAAAAAGCAAGACTACAGTTTGCCAAAATGTACTTGAGTAAGCCAAAAGCCTTCTGGGAAAACGTCTTGTGGACAGATGAGACCAAGATAGAGCTTTTCGGTAAAGCACATCATTCTACTGTTTACCGAAAACGGAATGAGGCCTACAAAGAACAAAACACAGTACCTACGGTAAAATATGGTGGAGGTTCAATGATGTTTTGGGGTTGTTTTGCTGCCTCTGGCACTGGGTGCCTTGACTGTGTGCAAGGCATCATGAAATCTGAGGATTACCAAAGGATTTTGGGTCGCACTGTAGGGCCCAGTGTCAGAAAGCTGGGTTTGCGTCCAAGATCCTGGGTCTTCCAGCAGGACAATGACCCCAAACATACGTCAAAAAGCACTCAGAAATGGATGGCAAAGAAGCGCTGGAGAGTTCTGAAGTGGCCAGCAATGAGCCCAGATCTAAATCCCATTGAACACCTGTGGAGAGATCTTAAAATTGCTGTTGGGAAAAGGTGTCCTTCCAATAAGAGAGACCTGGAGCTGTTTGCAAAGGAAGAGTGGTCCAAAATTCCGGGTGAGAGGTGTCAGAAGCTTATTGATGGTTATAGGAAGCGACTGATTTCAGTTATGTTTTCCAAAGGGTGTGCAACCAAATATTAAGTTAAGGGTGCCAATACTTTTGTCCAGCCCATTTTTGGGGTTTTGTGTGACATTATGTCATATTTGCTTTTCTGCCTCTGTTTTATATTTGTTCCAATACATACAAAGGGAATAAACATGTGTATAGCAAAACATGTGTTAATGCAATACCTTTTTTGTGTGAAATACTTGATTTTCAGGAAAAATATCAAGGGTGCCAACAATTTCGGCCATGACTGTATATATATCTGGAAGGTTGGTTTGTTCGCTGTGCGTTTATATATATATCTGGAAGGTTGGTTTGTTCGCTGTGCGTTTATATATATCTCTGGAAGGTTGGTTTGCTCACTGTGCGTTTATATATATATATCTCTGGAAGGTTGGTTTGCTCACTGTGCGTTTATATATATATATCTGGAAGGTTGGTTTGCTCGCTGTGCGTTTATATATATATCTGGGTGGCTAATAACCTGTATTATTATACTGTACCTGAGACCTGGCGTCTCCCTGTGTCAGTCCGCACCTTTGTGGTCACTCCTAGATTCCTGACACACTGATGGTGGTGATGGTACCTACGTTGAGTCCTTATGGTGACGCACATCACCACCCCGTTCCTTGATTCATCTTGTCAATCATTGATGCTCTATATACAGGGGGGGGAGAGGTGTTTATACTCTCTATATACCAGTGGGGGTTGGGGGGGAGGTGAAGAGGTCTATATTACCAGGGGGGGGGGAGGTGTATACTCTCTATAATACAGGGGGGGGGAGGTGTAACTCTCTATATACAGGGGGGAAGAGGTGTATACTCTCTATAACAGGGGGGGGGAGGTTGTATTACTCTCTATATACAGGGGGGGGAGGTGTATACTCTCTAAATACAGGGGGGGGGAGGTGTATACGCTCTATATACAGGGGGGAGGTGTATACTCTCTATATAACAGGTGGGGGGAGGTGTATACTCTCTATATACAGGGGGGAAAGGTGTATACTGCTTCATATATACATGGGGGGATGGTGTATACTCTCTATTATACGGACGGGGGGGGGAGGTGTTATACTCTCTATATACGGGGGGGGGTAGGTGTATACTCTCTATATACGGGGGGGGAAAGGTGTATACTCTCTATATACAGGGGGGGTCAGGTGTAAGTGAACTCTCTCTATATACAGGGGGGGGGGTGTATACTCTCTATATACAGGGGGGGGGTGTGTATACTCTCTATATACAGGGGGGGGGGAGGTGGTATACACTCTATAAACGGGGGGGGGGAGGTGTACTCTCTATATACAGGGGGGGGGATGTGTATACGCTCTATAAACAGGGGGGGAGGGTATACACTCTCTATAAACAGGGGGGGGGGGGGGGGGGGGGAGGGGGGGGGGGGGAGGTGTAACACTCTCTATATACAGGGGGGGAGGTGGGGGGTGGGGGAGGTGTTATATACTCCTATATTATCAGCGGGGGGGAGGTGGTATAATACCACTCTATCTACAGGGGGGGGGAGGTGTGTATACTCTTTCCTCTAAACCGTTACCAGGGGGGGAGGTGTATACTGGGGGGAGGAGTATACCCGTCTATCTATAATACAGGGGGGGGGAGAGTGTAAACAATATACTCTCTATATACAGGGGGGGGAGGTGTGAATATCTATAAACAGTGTGGGGGGGGGGGAGGTGTATACTCTCTATCAAAAACCCTGATACGGGGGGGGGTAGGTGGTATACTCTTCTATATACAGGGTGGGAGGTGTTATCAACGCTCTATAACCAAAACGAGGGGGGGGGAGTGTATACGCTCTATATACAGGGGGGGGGGATGGTGTAGGGGGGGGGAGGTGTATACTCTCTATATACAGGGGGGGAGGTGTATACGCTCTATTAACAGGGGAGGGGGCAGGGTGTATACTCTCTATATACATGGGTGGGTGGTGAGGGTAATACACACTAATATATCACGGGGGGGGAGAGGTGTATACTCTCTATATACAGGTTGTATACTCTCACTAACTACATGTTGCGGGTGGGGGGGGGAGGTGTATACTCTCTATATACCACAAGGGGGGGAGTAGGTGTTATACACGCACTCTATATACAGGGGGGGGGAGAGTGTATACGCTCTATATACAGGGGGGGGGAGGTGTATACGCCTCTATATATCAGGGGGGGGAGGTGTATACGCTATATACAAACAGGGGTGGGGTGAGAGGTGTATACTGCTCTATATACATTTGGGGGGGGGGGAGGGAGTGTATACTCTCTTATCACAGGGGGGGGAGGTGTATCCTCCTCCTATATCATGAGGGGGGTGGTATATAACATGGAGTGTAAATCCTGCCCCTGCAATGCCTGCGTTGTTGGGCGTTGGCAGGAGTTGATGGCCCCCACCGTTGCTAAATGTCGGGAGTGCGCGTCGACCAATTGAATGTCACCCCACGAAGCCGCCACGAAATGGAGACGCGGCTGCAGTGACCTGGCGCAGGGCTCAGGAGGATAGAGGATGGGGCGGGCATGGTGCAACTCCTGTCCAATCATCTGTGAAGAGCGACCTGAACACAGATTGCTCTTCGGAGACCAAAGCTTCACAGAACGCACCCGAATAAAATGGGAACCCGCGGCGAATAACCATCGACCATCCACACGGAATACAGACTGATGACCCCCAAATCACAGCCATGACTGTGCGAGGTGCAGGTGGGCGGCCGGGAGGCGTCCTATAACAGGGGCGTGCTGTATTCCATGTACAGACCATCTGTTCATAGAGAACATCAGAGGCCTCTGACGGATCCGCCTGAACACCACCCGCGCCCCTCTGCAAAAGCATTCTTCTCAGGATATCTGTGTATGAGCCCCCCCCCCCCCCCCCCCCCCACCCCCCCCCCCCTCCCCCCCCCCCCCTCCCCACCCCCCCCCCCCCCCCCCCCCCCCTCGTGACAACTGCGCCAGCCACCCCCCCACGCGCCACAGCAAATATTGTGACAAATGCTCCTTTATTTATGTAGTCTTCTACACTTCATCACACAACAAACCGCAGACATGAGGGGGGGGGGGGGCGGCCCAGCTGTGACCGACCGCGTCACTCCGCCTGTTATACTGTACATATAATCTTTCTTTATACGGGGGGCTGTTTTCTATATATAACTGGGGTCACTTTCTATATACCGGGGGCTGTTTTCTATATACTGGGGTCACTTTCTATATACCGGGGGGCTGTTTTCTATATACTGGGGTCACTTTCTATATACCGGGGGCTGTTTTCTATATACTGGGGTCACTTTCTATATACCGGGGGCTGTTTTCTATATACTGGGGTCACTTTCTATATACCGGGGGCTGTTTTCTATATACTGGGGTCACTTTCTATATACTATATACCGGGGGCTGTTTTCTATATACTGGGGTCACTTTCTATATACCGGGGGCTGTTTTCTATATACTGGGGTCACTTTCTATATACCGGGGGCTGTTTTCTATATACTGGGGTCACTTTCTATATACCGGGGCTGTTTTCTATATACTGGGGTCACTTTCTATATACCGGGGGGCTGTTTTCTATATACTGGGGTCACTTTCTATATACCGGGGGCTGTTTTCTATATACTGGGGGGTCACTTTCTATATACCAGGGGGCTTTTTCTATATACTGGGGTCACTTTCTATATACCGGGGGCTGTTTTCTATATACTGGGGGCACTTTCTATATACCTGGGGTGTTTTTATATATACTGGGGTCACTTTCTATATACCGGGGGCTGTTTTCTATATACTGGGGTCACTTTCTATATACCGGGGGCTGTTTTCTATATACTGGGGGTCACTTTCTATATACCGGGGGCTGTTTTCTATATACCTGGGGGTCACTTTCTATATACCGGGGGCTGTTTTCTATATACTGGGGGTCACTTTCTATATACCGGGGGCTGTTTTTTCTATATACTGGGGGTCACTTTCTATATACCGGGGGCTGTTTTCTATATACTGGGGTCACTTTCTATATACCCGGGGATCTTTTCTATATACTGGGGTCACTTTCTATATACCGGGGTCACTTTCTATACTGGGGGGGGTCACTTTCTATATACCCGGGGGCTGTTTTCTATATACTGGGGGTCACTTTCTATATACCGGGGGCTGTTTTGTATATACCGGGGTCACTTTCTATATACCGGGGGCTGTTTTCTATATACGGGGTCACTTTTTCTATATACCAGGGGTTCTTTTTCTATATACTGGGGGTCACTTTCTATATACCGGGGCTGTTTTCTATATACTGGGGTCACTTTCTATATACCACGGGGGCTCTTTTCTATATACTGGGGTCACTTTCTATATACCAGGGGTTCTTTTCTATATACTGGGGGTCACTTTCTATATACCGGGGGCTGTTTTCTATATACTGGGGTTTTCATATATTTCTTTCTATATACCAGGGGTTCTTTTCTATATACTGGGGTCACTTTCTATATACCGGGGTCTGTTTTCTATATACTGGGGTCACTTTCTATATACCGGGGGCTTCTATATTACTGGGGTTCCTTTATATATACCGGGGACTCTCTTTTCTATATACTGGGTGCCCCATATTATTTTCGGCATTACCGTAAGTCAGACCGATGGCACGGCAGGAAGGGGAGGATGGCGATCTCTGGACGATTATAAATCTGTCATGTGGAGGATTCGGGGGATTCGGTATTTCGGATCTCACCTATCAGTAATAATCAGAAGATTTGATCTCTGGGCTGGAATGAGTCACATACTGGGGGGGTCAGGAGAATGCAGAGTTCAGGATCCAGTCAGCAGCAGAATGGGGGGGTCCATAGAGGGGAAGATGAGACGTTTGCCAGCAGCTGACATTCTATTGGCTCCCGGTGGGGGGATGGGGGCGGGATGCTGAATGATCTCCTTACAGTACAGCGCCATCATTCAGGGTCAGCAGGCACAGCCCTCTCCTGGGTCCCCCACTTTTACACGTCACCGAGGAGCCGCCGTCCATAGAAACCAGGGGGCGAAATGTCATTCTGTCACTTTTCAATAAAGATTAAAAAGAAGAATAAAAGTTATAGGGGGGTCTGCGTTGTAAAAGACAAGGCTCCGCCCCCTGAGGCTGGAACACAGCAGGGCACAGACTGCACGGGGACATCGATTGTAAATGAGCCCCAAAGTGTAAGCACACCCCGACAATCATATACCCTCTAAGCTCCACCCCTTTTCTCTGTTTAATATCCCATTGGGAGAGTATGGCTGATTCAATAACTGCACCACATACAGACATTCTCGGGACGATTATAGAATCTGGTGTGCAGGTACAGACAGACCAGGTACAGACAGACAGGTGTGCAGGTACAGACAGACCAGGTACAGACAGACAGGTGTGCAGGTACAGACAGACCAGGTACAGACAGACAGGTGGGTGCAGGTACAGACAGACCAGGTACAGACACACCAGGTACAGACAGACAGGTGTGCAGGTACAGACAGACAGGTGTGCAGGTACAGACAGACAGGTGTGCAGGTACAGACAGACGAGGTACAGACAGACGAGGTACAGACAGACGAGGTACAGACAGACGAGGTACAGACAGACGAGGTACAGACAGACGAGGTACAGACAGACGAGGTACAGACAGACAGGTGTGCAGGTACAGACAGACCAGGTGTTGCAGGTACAGAAAGACCAGGTACAGAGAAAAAAAGGTGTGCAGGTACAGACAGACCAGGTACAGACAGGTGTGCAGGTACAGGCAGACAGGTGTGCAGGTACAGGCAGACAGGTGTGCAGGTACAGGCAGACAGGTGTGCAGGTACGCAGACAGGTGTGCAGGTGTACAGGCAGACAGGTGTGCAGGTACAGACAGACCAGGTGCAGACAGACCAGGTGCAGACAGACCAGGTGCAGACAGATTAGGTGCAGACAGACCAGGTACACATGGACCAGGTACAGACAGAAGTCATGGGGTATAAAATGGTTATTATTGTTGTTTCTCAGCTCAGAGATGGATTATATGGGGATAGGGAAGGACATGAAGCGCTGCTGCCATCTCCTGGACACATATCATGAGGTGCGTATGGACCAGATTCCAGTTAGTGCAGTGTATGGAGATTATTATGGGGTGTATGGGGGGGATTATTATGGGGTGTATGGGGGGATTATTATGGGGTGTTGGGGGGATTATTATGGGGTGTTTGGGGGGATTATTATGGGGTGTATGGAGGGGATTATTATGGGGTGTATGGGGGGATTATTATGGGGTGTATGGGAGGATTATTATGGGGTGTATGGAGGGGGATTATTATGGGGTGTATGGGGGGATTATTATGGGATGTATGGGGGGATTATTATGGGGTGTATGGAGGGATTATTATGGGGTGTATGGGGGGATCATTATGGGATGTATGGGGGGATTATTATGGGGTGTATGGGGGGGGGATTATTATGGGGTGTATGGGGGGATTATTATGGGGTGTATTGGGGGGATTATTATGGGGTGTATGGGAGGATTATGGGATGTATGGGGGGAGGATTATGGGGTGTATGGGGGGGATTATTATGGGGATGTTGTAACGCACATGTAAGATTTGAGTGGAAATATGGTATCAGTCATGACAGGTGAGTAGATGAGATGAGGCCACGCCCTCTCATTACAAAGGTGTGTGCAGGAACAGTCCTGGTCATTAAGGATGTATATTGGGCCCCTGGGCAGTAGGGAAATGAATAGAAGGTACAAACAAGGGTCTGGCTAAAAGCCCCGCCTCCTGGAGGTGACACACCTTTTGTGTGTCAATCAGGTTATCACCTTCTGTGAAAACCAGTGACAGCAGACAGACTGTGTGATGTAGAAAGCTCTATAAGTAATATTCACATCAAAGGAGGATGTTTAAACTCTTATAAAAGCCAAAATATTAGTTGGAGAGATATGAACATACTCCCTTCTTGTAGGGCGCTCTGTACGCTACATTTACATATAAGAATCATATTTGTGGCTTGGGGAGGAGCCAGGGAAATGCATGGAATGATTAGATGACGCGGGGGGTGCGACAGTCGGATGGTGTTTGGTACTGTTGTGATCGGGCTGACGCGCTGGTGTCAGAAATCCAATCCCCCCCGACTTGGTGTTCAGGCCAGTCTCGGCCCAATTGAACTTGGGCAGGTCCATACACAGTACCTCTTGTGGGCAGGTCAGGACCACCTCCCCCAGAGTCAATTGGCTGAAGACTAATGTCCCGCCCATGTCCAAATATCCCAATAAATTGAATGCATGGACATTTGGACATCTGTGATCCGTACGGAGCTGGTCCGATCGACTAGCGGATTGCTAAGTTTCTGGCTCGCTCCAGCCGCAGGGTAAAGTGTTATTCTGTCTTTTTATTCCCTTTTTATTTTATAGTAATCAGTCATTTGTGTGTCTTCTTATATCTTTGTATTTCTGTAACTTGTTATATTTGTACATATTTTATGCCCCGCCCACTTTGGGAAATTAAATCTTAAAATTAATTAGTGACTTCTGTGTATTTAAGCTCGGGCTCATATCTTCGGAGAGACTAGATTGGGGAGACTAGATTGGGGAGACTAGATTGGGGTAGACTAGATTGAGGGATTGGATTGTATTGTATTTTAGGGCCTTTAAAACGCTCGGTCAGCTCATTGCCAATCTGTTATGCAACTGCACTGTGTTGGGCAGATTGTACGCAGATTGTAAAGGTAACAGATTGGCCAGACGGAGATCTGTGTGTGTGTGGTGTCTCAACAGACCATTCTGCGGATAAACTGTTGGGTGGTGGCAGGCTACCTTTGTGGTGCGTCTGGTGTGTGGGGTTGTGTGGACAGTGGAAGGGTTATCAACACCGGGGTTCAAGCTAGGATAGCTGAAGGGACCTTTAGAAGGTGTGATTACTAAGCTGGTCCTCAACTCTAATCCGGGCACCAGGTTGTATGTAAGATCGTAATCTGCCAGTGTGTGGTCAACCAGCTGGATTGGAGTGGAGTCTCCATCTGGTGGTGGCCAGAGGTAGTGCGGGCTGTTAAAGGTATCACGGCTGATCTTATATACGTGTTAGATATTCTAGTGTAAATCCCTTTATTATCCCCTCTTTACCACCCTGTCGTGGCCGCACGCGTGCGTCACGGTTAGCTAGTCGCTGTGGCGTGGTGAGGTGTGGTGGACACGTGACAGGGTGATCGTGTAACGAATCCTTGACACTGATCAGTTGATGTCTCATGGGGTATTGATCATGGGGATGTCTCATTGGGGGGGGTACTTTCCATGGGGATGTCTCATGGGGTCCGTATCATGGGGATGTCTCATGGGGTCCGTATCATGGGATGTCTCATGGGGTCCGTGTCCTGGGGATGTCTCATGGACGAGTCCTTATGCAGGATGTCTCCATAGGGGAGGCCCCTCTCATATCAGCATGTGTAAGGGGAGGGACGTTGTAGGCGTGTTGTGTCTTGGACATGCTATAGTTGTTGGTTCCGTGGGTTCCTGAAGTTCAGAGATGTCGAATCCGATCTCCATTGCAGTCAGCTGGAGACAAATTTAAAAAATCGCGGCCATTTTATCGGTGAGGATTGGTCTGAGCCCAACCCCCCCCCCCCCCCCCCCCCCGTCCCGGCTGTACTCCGGTAACATTTCATGTCATAAATACAATTAATTCATGGGGGGGTCTGATGGAGGATAATTCATGGGGGTGACTGATGGAGGATAATTCATGGGGGTGTCGGATGGAGGATAATTCATAGGGGTGTCTGATGGAGGATAATTCATGGGGGTGTCTGATGGAGGGTAATTCATGGGGGTGTCTGATGGAGGATAATTCATGGGGGTGTCTGATGGAGGATAATTCATGAGGGTGACTGATGGAGGATAATTCATGGGGGTGTCTGATGGAGGATAATTCATTGGGGGTGTCTGATGGAGGGAAAATTCATGGGGGTGTCTGATGGAGGATAATTCATGGGGGTGTCTGGAGGATATTACTTGGGGGTGTCTGATGGAGGATAATTCATGGGGGTGTCTGATGGAGGATAATTCATGTCTGGGGGTGTCTGATGGAGGATAATTCATGGGGGTGTCTGATGGAGGATAATTCATGGGGGTGTCTGATGGAGGATAATTCATGGGGGTGTCTGATGGAGATAATTCATGGGGGTGTCTGATGGAGGATAATTCATGGGGGTGTCTGATGGAGGATAATTCATGGGGGTGTCTGATGGAGGATATTACTTGGGGGTGTCTGATGGAGGATATTACTTGGGGGTGTCTGATGGAGGATAATTCATGGGGGTGTCTGATGGAGGATAATTCATGGGGTGTCTGATGGAGGATAATTCATGGATGATGCCTTATGAAGGACGTCCCATGGAGATGTTTCATGGATTCCTGATAGGTGGTGTCTCCTGGAGGATGTTTCATGGGATTCCTGATAGGTGGTGTCTCCTGGAGGATGTTTCATGGGATTCCTGATAGGTGGTGTCTCCTGGAGGATGTTTTTCATGGGATTCCTGATAGGTGGTGTCTCCTGGAGGATGTTTCATGGGATTCCTGATAGGTGGTGTCTCCTGGAGGATGTTTTCATGGGATTCCTGATAGGTGGTGTCTCCTGGAGGATGTTTCATGGGATTCCTGATAGGTGGTGTCTCCTGGAGGATGTTTCATGGGATTCCTGATAGGTGGTGTCTCCTGGAGGATGTTTCATGGGATTCCTGATAGGTGGTGTCTCCTGGAGGATGTTTCATGGATTCCTGATAGGTGGTGTCTCTGTCCTGGAGGATGTTTCATGGATTCCTGATAGGTGGTGTCTCCTGGAGGATGTTTCATGGGATTCCTGATAGGTGGTGTTTCCTGAAGGATGTTTCATGGGATTCCTGATAGGTGGTGTCTCCTGGAGGATGTTTCATGGGATTCCTGATAGGTGGTGTCTCCTGGAGGATGTTTTCATGGGATTCCTGATAGGTGGTGTCTCCTGGAGGATGTTTCATGGGATTCCTGATAGGTGGTGTCTCCTGGAGGATGTTTCATGGGATTCCTGATAGGTGATGTCTCCTGGAGGATGTTTCATGGGATTCCTGATAGGTGGTGTCTCCTGGAGGATGTTTCATGGATTCCTGATAGGTGGTGTCTCCTGGAGGATGTTTCATGGGATTCCTGATAGGTGGTGTCTCCTGGAGGATGTTTCATGGGATTCCCGATAGGTGGTGTCTCCTGGAGGATGTTTCATGGGATTCCCGATAGGTGGTGTCTCCTGGAGGATGTTTCATGGGATTCCCCGATAGGTGGCGTCTCCTGGAGGATGTTTCATGGGATTCCTGATAGGTGATGTCTCCTGGAGGATGTTTCATGGGATTCCTGATAGGTGGTGTCTCCTGGAGGATGTTTCATGGGATTCCTGATAGGTGGTGTCTCCTGGAGGATTTTCATGGGATTCCTGATAGGAGGTGTCTCCTGGAGGAATGTTTCATGGGATTCCTGATAGGTGCGTCTCCTGGAGGATGTTTCATGGGATTCCCGATAGGTGGCGTCTCCTGGAGGATGTTTCATGGATTCCTGATAGGTGGTGTCTCCTGGAGGAAGGCTGCCCCGCGATGCCTTATGAAGGACGTCCCATGGAGGATGTGTCATAGAGGAAGTATCATAGGGCGTTTCTCATGGATGATGCCTGTGAGGAGGTCTCCTAGGGAATGTCCTGAGGGACGATATATAAACGGGGATGTTTCATGGAGGGTTCTCCCGCACACATCAGCATGGTGAAGGTGAGGTGCATTGGATGTGTGGTTCTCATGTACCTTTAGGGGAATTGAATATGATGAAGGCGGCCTCTTGCACAAGTCCCATCCCAGCACCCTTGGAAGTTAAGACAGGGACTGCTAGGCAATGGAAGGGGTGCAGGTGCCAGGAAGCTGGAGCCGTGGGGCGTTGGTGTCATGGAAGCTCAGTAATGGAGGATAAGGAAGATGGAGCCGTGGGGCGTTGGTGTCAGGGAAGCTCAGTGATGGAGGATAAGGAAGATGGAGCCGTGGGGCGTTGGTGTCAGGGAAGCCAGTGATGGAGGATAAGGACGATGGAGCCGTGGGCATTGGTGTCAGGGAAGCTCAGTGATGGAGGATAAGGAAGATGGAGCCGTGGGGCGTTGGTGTCAGGGAAGCTCAGTGATGGAGGATAAGGAAGATGGAGCCGTGGGCGTTGGTGTCAGGGAAGCTCAGTGATGGAGGATAAGGAAGATGAGCCGTGGGCGTTGGTGTCAGGGAAGCTCAGTGATGGAGCCGTGGGGCGTTGGTGTCAGGGAAGCTCCGTGATGGAGGATAAGGAAGATGGAGCCGTGGGCGTTGGTGTCAGGGAAGCTCAGTGATGGAGGATAAGGAAGATGGAGCCGTGGGGTGTTGGTGTCAGGGAAGCTCAGTGATGGAGGATAAGGAAGATGGAGCCGTGGGCGTTGGTGTCAGGGAAGCTCAGTGATGGAGGATAAGGAAGATGGAGCCGTGGGCGTTGGTGTCAGGGAAGCTCAGTGATGGAGGATAAGGAAGATGGAGCCGTGGGCGCGTTTTGGTGTCAGGGGAAGCAGTTTTTTGTGTCAGGGAGATGAGGAGGATAAGGAAGATGGAGCCGATGGGCGTTTGTGTCAGGGAAGCTCAGTGATGGAGGAGGTAAAGGAAGAGGAGCCGTGGGCGTTTGGTGTCATGGAAGCTCAGTGATGAGAGGATAAGGAAGATGGAGCCGTGGGGCGTTTGGTGTCAGGAAGCTCAGTGATGGAGGATAAGGAAGATGGAGCCGTGGGCGTTTGGTGTCAGGGGAAGCTCAGTGATGGAGATAGGAAGAGGGGCCGGTGGGCGTTTGGTGTCAGGGAAGCTCATGATGGAGGATAAGGAAGATGGAGCGTGGGGCGTTTGGTGTCAGGGAAGCTCAGTATGGAGGATAAGGAAGTTGTGGATCCGTGGGGCGTTTGGTGTCAGGGAAGCTCAGTGATGGAGGATAAGGAAGATGGAGCCGTGGGCGTTTGGTGCAGGAAGCTCAGTATGGAGGCTCCCTTCATCCAGAGCAGTAGATGGGAGAGCCGGGTCACAAAGTGAGTTCAGTTACAACAGGCAGGACAGCATGAGATCTCTAGCAGGACCAAGATCACACATGAGCAAAGGTTGGCAACATGCAGCAGCGAGGTCACAATCAATACACAAGTTCCAGCCGAGGTTGTAACACAGGTGGGCAGCAGACATAATACAGACGGGGGTAACCCAAGGGTGGGTCAGAAGAAAGCCGGGTCAGTAACAGAACCCAGCAATCAGGATGAAGGACACACAGAGGTACAAGCTGAAGCCCGTCCAGTAATGACCCCCAATGCAGGCCTCAAGTTTAACCCCTTCCAGTCCGACACACTCCCCCTCCCCCCCTTCGAGTCCGGACACATTCCCCCCCCATTCGAGTCCGGACACTTTTTCCCCCCCCTTCGAGGTCCGGACACTTTCCCCCCCCTTCGAGTCCGGAAACACTTTCCCCCCCCTTCGAGTCCGACACTTTCCCCCCCCTTCCGAGTCCGTACACTTACCTTCCTCGCCCCCCCCCTTCGAGTCCGGACACTTTCCCCCCCCCTTCGAGTCCGGACACTCACTTTCCCCCCACCTTCGAGTCCGGACACTTCATCACCCCCCCCCCCTTTCGAGTCCGACACTTTCATTCACCCCCCCCTTTTCCAGACCGACACTTTCACCCCCTTCCAGTCCGACACACTCCCCCCCTTCCAGTCCGGACACTCCCCCCCCCTTCCAGTCCGGACACTCCCCCCCTCCGCATCCCCCCCCTTCCAGTCCGACACTCCCCCCCCTTCCAGTCCGACACTCCCCCCCCTTCCAGTCCGACACTTTCAATCCCCCCCAACCCCCCAGTCCGACAACTTTCACCCCCTTCCAGTCCCGGACACTTTCACCCCCCTTCCAGTCCGGACACTTTCACCCCCCTTCCAGTCCGGACACTTTCACACCCCCTTCCATCCGGACACTTCCCCCCCCCCCCCCCCTTCCAGTCCAGACACTTCCCCCCCCCTTTCCAGTCCGACACTACCCGCCCCCCCCCCCCCCCCCCCCCTTCCAGTCCAGACACTTCCCCCCACCTTTCCAGTCCCGACACTCCCCCCCCCCCCCCTTCCATCCGGACACTCCCCCCCCCCCCCCCCCCCTTCCAGTCCGGACACTTCCCCTCCCCCCCCCCTTCCAGTCCGGACACACTTTCACCCCCCCCCCCCCTTCGAGTCCGGACACTTTCATTTCACCCCCCCCCCCCCTTCCAGTCCGGACACTCCCCCCCCCCCCCCCTTCCAGTCCCGGACACTTCCCCCCCCCCCCCCCCCCCCTTCCAGTCCGGACACTTCCCCCCCCCCCCCCCCCCCCCCTTCCAGTCCGGACACTTTCCCCCCCCCCCCCCCCCCTTCCATCCGGACACTTTCACCCCCCCCCCTTTCGAGTCCGGACACTTCACCCCCCCCCCCCCCTTTCCAGACCGGACACTTTCACCCCCTTCGAGTCCGACACTTTCACCATTCACCCCCCCCCCCCCTTCCAGTCCGGACACTTCACCCCCCCCCCCCCCCCCCCCCTTCCTGTCCGGACACTTCCCCCCCCCCCCCCCTCCCCTTCCTGTCCGGACACTTCCCCCCCCCCCCCCCCCCCCCCCTTCCTGCCCTCAGGGCAATTTTCAGCTTTCAGCGCTATCACACTTTGAATGACAATTGCGCGGTCATGCAACACTGTATTCATGAAGTTTTTTTTTGCATTTTTTTGAGACAGATAAAGCTTTATTTTGGTGGTATTTATTCCCTGCTGGGATTTTAATTTTTTTTTGCTATGTAAATGAAAAAGTCCAAAAAATTTTGAAAAAAAGTGTTTTTTTCTTTAAAAAATTTTGCAAATAAATAATTTTTCATCATAAATCTTCACCAAAATGTATTCCGTTATCTTTTTAGTAAAAAAAAAAAAATAACCTAAATTAGTTTAAAACTAAAAATTTTATAATTTTTTTTAAAAAAAAATTTATTTTATTTTTTTATATTGTTTTTTGTTTTTTTTACATACTGTCACCCTAGCAGTGTGGGGTCACCATGGTGACACTGTACTACTTGTGGGGGGGTGATGAAGATTTTTTTTCTTACACTGATTGCTTTTATACCCATAAAGGCTGTAAGAGGAATCATTTCTCCTTCTCTCTGCATTCCTGCAGCCATTGAGAAATACTGTGTGAGCTGTGATTGGTCCCAGCTTGTCACATGGTACAAGGCTGTTGTGAATGGCCCTGTACCATGTGACCTCTGTGATCATTCACAGATTTTCACACGTAGTAAGCAATGATGTCAGAAGTGACATCTTGCTTACTACTCTGCATGTGATCACTGATTGGCCAATCAGTGATCACATGATCGGGACCTCACACAGAGGTCCCGTATGACGAACGGGTTTCCACTGTGTCCGGAGGACGTAGCGGGCACCAGATCGCGGTGCACATGTAGGGGGCGGGGAGGCCCCGGCACTGCCACCGTCTGGCCGTTTATATATACATGGGCCGGACAGGAGGCGGTTAAATAGTCCACTAGACACCAGAATGTGTGCTGGACGTGTCCGTGTGCACATGCATGTCGTTGTTGCATTCTTACATGCTTAGCTAGGCTCCCATGCTGGAAAACATGTCCACGTTTATACTAACATACATGAATAACTGCAATCTCTGACAGCTGACATGAGGCTGCTGACCCTCCCTATTGGTCCTGCAATATGATGGGCTGCCTCACTGACCAATGAGCAGGGTAATGGGGGGCAGTAAAAGCTGAACTTCTACAGGAAGTGAGATGTGCACGTGGCTTTGCGTGCCAACATTCCTCATGTATGATCGGTCTGACATGCTGGGGATACTCATGTATGATCGGTCTGACATGCTGGGGATACTCATGTATGATCGGTCTGACATGCTGGGGATACATAAACAATATGGAGCCCGCACTCCAAGTCCACAATACATCCATGACCTGGATAGAGATACTCCACAGGACGTGTTCCACTGACATGTTTCACCCCGGGGGTGGGGCTTTATTGTAGAGTGACCTCTGCCTATAGATTTCCCATCATTCACTCTGACAGGTGACTCCACCCCTCTGTATGGATGTCATGTGATGTAGGACGCCCCCTGTAGGCTCTGAATGTTCAGCATTGTACAGCGGCTTCTCTCAGGACAGACTCCATGCTGCTCTATAGGTGATCACGGATGGTAAATTCAGTTTACATGGATGACATCACAGGAGACTTCCATTGTCACACTCATGTAGGGGGGAGCCAGATTCTCCACCCTGCTGTCATCCATCATTATATCCCCCCAGGTGGGACTCCAACCCCCAATCCCTGGCTTAGGCCAGTGCCTCCTCCATGAGGCCTCCGGGGTTTTACTTCTTTGTGTTTTTTAGCGTACAAAAGCCGTGTTTATTGAGGATAAATCCATAGAAGGAGATGATTCCGGGGGATGGACATCAGAGATCTGTCACTGTTATCCTCGGACTCCTCACAGGTGGGGGCCTTTTCAGACCCCTGAACCTTCTGATTATCCAGAGGAAGGCAAAGCCTCCCCCCCCCCCCCCCTTTTCCCAAAAAATTCCTTCCTGACCCCCCAAGGCGATCTCATTGTCCCTGAATCATCAGTCTAGGGTGCCCGGTTCACCTCCCTGTACAATGCTCAGAAGGTAGAGGTGGGACCCCAACATCAAGGGGGCCCATCCAGAAATGGACTATATTCGGTATGGATATGGACGGTATGGATATGGACGGTACACGGTATGGATATGGACGGTACACGGTATGGATATGGACGGTACACGGTATGGATATGGACGGTACATACGGTATGGATACGGACGGTACACGGTATGGATACGGACGGTACAACGGTATGGATACGGACGGTACACGGTATGGATACGGACGGTACACGGTATGGATACGGACGGTACACGGTATGGATACGGACGGTACACGGTATGGATACGGACGGTACACGGTATGGATACGGACGGTACACGGTATGGATACGGACGGTACACGGTATGGATACGGACGGTACACGGTATGGATACGGACGGTACACGGTATGGATACGGACGGTACACGGTATGGAAACGGACGGTACACGGTATGGAAATGGACGGTACACGGTATGGATATGATTCTAGGGCTTTGGTCAGTGTTATCCTCGGACTCCTCAGAGGTGGGGCCTTTTCAGACCCCTAAACCTTTCGATGATCCAGAGGAAGGCAAAAAAGCCCCCCGGGTCCAATTGTCTCCAAAGGGGAAAAAATTCCTTCCTGACCCCCCCAAGGCGATCTCATTGTCCCTGAATCATCAGTCTAGGGTGCCCAGTTCATCTCCCTGTACAATGCTCAGAAGGTAGAGATGGGACCCCAACATCAAGGGGACCCCATCCAGAAATAAACAGCATACGGTGCGGAAATGGACAGCGTACGGCTCCTCAGCCGGGACTCTGACATCTGTATACTGACGTGTGTGTGTGTGTGTGTGTGTATATATATATAGAAGCTCCGCCATTTCCTCCCAGGATCCATCACTTCACTTTGTATATTGGGAAAAGCAGCGAATAACTCGGCGTCTCAGAGGAACGACTTATAGAATCCGAGAGTCCCGGAACGTGTAATACACTCTGAGAGCCTGAAGGGGGCAGTGTGACCTCACTACACTCCATACATCTCATCAGGAAACGCACAACTGTACCTCTGTATATCCGTCATGTGATATCTCTGACATATACCGAGGTGCAGTACAGAGATCACTGAGCCAGTCTCGTCTGTACCAGAGGAGCTTACACTCTAATGTCCCCTCCCCCACAGTCACATCAGTCTCTGTACAGAGGAGCTTATACTCTAATGTCCCCTCCCCCACAGTCACATCAGTCTCTGTACCAGAGGAGCTTACACTCTAATGTCCCCTCCCCCACAGTCACATCAGTCTCTGTACCAGAGGAGCTTACACTCTAATGTCCCCTCCCCCGCAGTCACATCAGTCTCTGTACCAGAGGAGCTTACACTCTAATGTCCCCTCCCCCACAGTCCCATCAGTCTCTGTACAGAGGAGCTTACACTCTAATGTCCCCTCCCCCGCAGTCCCATCAGTCTCTGTACCAGAGGAGCTTACACTCTAATGTCCCCTCCCCCACAGTCACATCAGTCTCTGTACAGAGGAGCTTACACTCTAATGTCCCCTCCCCCACAGTCCCATCAGTCTCTGTACAGAGGAGCTTACACTCTAATGTCCCCTCCCCCACAGTCCCATCTGTCTCTGTACAGAGGAGCTTACACTCTAATGTCCCCTCCCCCGCAATCCCATCAGTCTCTGTACAGAGGAGCTTACACTCTAATGTCCCCTCCCCCACAGTCCCATCATTCTCTGTACCAGAGGAGCTTACGCTCTAATGTCCCCTCCCCCACAGTCCCATCAGTCTCTGTACAGAGGAGCTTACACTCTAATGTCCCCTCCCCCACAGTCCCATCACTCTGTACAGAGGAGCTTACACTCTAATGTTGAGAGTAGATGTGGTCAGGGACACGTGGGCTCTGTTATGTCCTGTGCGGGGCGCTCTTTGTGGCGTGTTCAGTAAACATGGTCAGGGACACTGATTGGAGGACGTATGTCTTTGACTGAATACTGAACACTGATTGGTGGACCTACGTGGTCAGGGACACGTGGGCTCTGTGTTGTCCTGTGTGGGGCGCCCTGCGTGGCATGTTCAGTAGACGTGGTCGGGGACACGTGGGCTCTGTGTGGGGCACTCCTTGTGGCGTGTTCATTAGATGTGGTTGGGGACACGTGGGCTCTGTGTGGTCCTGTATGGGGCCCACCGCATGGCGTGTTCAGTAGACGTGGTCGGGGACACGTGGGCTCTATGTTGTCCTGTGTGGGGTTCCCCGTGTGGCGTGTTCAGTAGACGTGGTCAGGGACATGTGGGGCTCTGTGCGGGGCCCCCCCGTGTGGCGTGTTCAGTAGATGTGGTCGGTTACACGTGGGCTCTGTACGGGGCCCCCCCCACATGGCGTGTTCAGTAGACGTGGTCGGTTACACGTGGGCTCTGTGTGGGGTTCCCTGTGTGGCATGTTCAGTAGACGTGGTCGGGGACATGTGGGCTCAGTGCGGGGCCCACCGCATGGCGTGTTCAGTAGACATTGGTCGGGGACATGTGGGCTCTGTGTGGTCCTGTATGGGGCCCATTGCATGGCGTGTTCAGTAGACGTGGTCGGGGACACGTGGGTTCTGTGTTGTCCTGTGTGGGGTTCCCCGTGTGGCGTGTTCAGTAGACGTGGTCGGGGACACGTGGGCTCTGTGTTGTCCTGTGTGGGGTTCCCCGTGTGGCGTGTTCAGTAGACGTGGTCAGGGACATGTGGGCTCTGTGCGGGGCCCCGTGTGTGGCGTGTTCAGTAGACGTGGTCGGGGACATGTGGGCTGTGTTGTCCTGTGTGGGGTTCCCCGTGTGGCGTGTTCAGTAGACGTGGTCAGGGACATGTGGGCTCTGTGCGGGGGCCCCGTGTGTGGCGTGTTCAGTAGACGTGGTCGGGGACATGTGGGCTGTGTTGTCCTGTGTGGGGTTCCCCGTGTGGCGTGTTCAGTAGACGTGGTCGGGGACACGTGGGCTCTGTGTGGTCCTGTGTGGGGTTTCCCGTGTGGCGTGTTCAGTAGACGTGGTCGGGGACATGTGGGCTCTGTGCGGGGCCCCCGTGTGGCGTGTTCAGTAGACGTGGTCGGGGACATGTGGGCTCTGTGTGGGGCCCCCGTGTGGCGTGTTCAGTAGACGTGGTCGGGGACACGTGGGCTCTGTGTGGTCCTGTGTGGGGTTTCCCGTGTGGCGTGTTCAGTAGACGTGGTCGGGGACATGTGGGCTCTGTGCGGGGCCCCCGTGTGGCGTGTTCAGTAGACGTGGTCGGGGACATGTGGGCTCTGTGCGGGGCCCCCGTGTGGCGTGTTCAGTAGACGTGGTCGGGGACACGTGGGCTCTGTGTGGTCCTGTGTGGGGTTTCCCCCCCCGTGTGGCGTGTTCAGTAGACGTGGTCGGGGACATGTGGGCTCTGTGCAGGGCCCCCGTGTGGCGTGTTCAGTAGACGTGGTCGGGGACACGTGGGCTCCATGTCTCTCTGTAATGGTGACTTTGTGGTTTCATCGCAGAGCGGGGATGACTCAGCAGACGGGAGGGGGGTGTGTGAGCCGGCAGGGGGAGGGGAGTAATCACACACAGAGGACTGGAGCTCCTCCCCCCAGAACATCCACCATTGGTGGGTTTCCTCTGTCTGGAGGGACAATCCTGAGATTGATGACAGCGCCCCCTTCCTGCAGCAATGTGATCTGTCCAGTCATACAGACACCGCAATCGGTATGAAGTCGTGATGATGAGTCCATGTGTGCGAGTGCAGAGCCTGGAATCTGTAACATCCATGGGGAGGGGGGGTACAAAGGGGGGAGGGGGGGTACGGGGGGGGGGGGGACGGAACGGGGGGAGGGGGGGGGGAGGGGGGGTATGGGACGGGGGAGGGGTTGTACAAGAGGGGAGGGGTACGGGGGAGGGGGGGGGTACAAGAGGGGAGGGGCACGGGACGGGGGAGGGGGGGTACAAGAGGGGAGGGGAGGGGGGGTACAAGAGGGGAGGGGCACGGCACGGGACGGGTGAGGGGGGGTACAAGGGGGGATCCTGATTCCAATTTCTGGCCATTTTTAAGGCTAATAGAGAAAATATGAAACAGGCATCAGGGCCGGGTCCTTCCATTGGGTGGCAGGGGGATGGGGGGAGGTGCTTGGCCAAGGTGACCCCTCTCTGACCGACCCCACCGGGGTGACCCCTCTCTGACCGACCCCACCGGGGTGACCCCTCTCTGACCGACCCCACCGGGGTGACCCCTCTGACGGACCCCACCGGGGTGACCCCTCTGACGGACCCCACCGGGGTGACCCCTCTGACGGACCCCACCGGGGTGACCCCTCTGACCGACTCCAACGGGGTGACCCCTCTCTGACCGCCCCCACCGGGGTGACCCCTCTCTGACCGCCCCCACCGGGGTGACCCCTCTCTGACCGCCCCCACCGGGGTGACCCCTCTCTGACCATCTGCATCAAGGCAGTCCCCCCCCCAGCAGGAGGTGAGAGGAGCTCTGGACCAGAACCCACCACCTGAGGATGGGATCTTCTGCAATTATTTCCATCATGGTCAGTGCAGCAGGAGAAGTGAGACTCCCTCAGGAAGGGGCGGGGCTGTGTAGAGTGTGTGGGAGGACATGCCCCCAGTTTGGGTTTTGGGGGGTGACGTCTCGATTGTCCTCCGGCTGGTTGGACGGGATGAGCGCTCGTGTGCGCTGCCATTGTGTGCGACTTCTCCTAATATTTGCTGTGTGCCAAGCCGGATCTGCGGGATCACAGTGTGCAGGAGGAGCGTCACCCCGCGTGTACCCCCGCCATGTATGGAGAGAGGAGCCGGATCACAGTGTGCAGGAGGAGCGTCACCCTGCGTGTACCCCCGCCATGTATGGAGAGAGGAGCCGGATCACAGTGTGCAGGAGGAGCGTCGCCCCGCGTGTACCCCCGCCACGTATGGAGAGAGGAGCCGGATCACAGTGTGCAGGAGGAGCGTCACCCCGCGTGTACCCCCGCCATGTATGGAGAGAGGAGCCGGATCACAGTGTGCAGGAGGAGCGTCGCCCCGCTTGTACCCCCGCCATGTATGGAGAGAGGAGCCGGATCACAGTGTGCAGGAGGAGCGTCACCCTGCGTGTACCCCCGCCATGTATGGAGAGAGGAGCCGGATCACAGTGTGCAGGAGGAGCGTCGCCCCGCGTGTACCCCCGCCACGTATGGAGAGAGGAGCCGGATCACAGTGTGCAGGAGGAGCGTCGCCCCGCTTGTACCCCCGCCATGTATGGAGAGAGGAGCCGGATCACAGTGTGCAGGAGGAGCGTCACCCCGCGTGTACCCCCGCCATGTATGGAGAGAGGAGCCGGATCACAGTGTGCAGGAGGAGCGTCACCCCGCGTGTACCCCCGCCATGTATGGAGAGAGGAGCCGGATCACAGTGTGCAAGAGGAGCGTCACCCCGCGTGTACCCCCGCCATGTATGGAGAGAGGAGCCGGATCACAGTGTGCAGGAGGAGCGTCACCCCGCGTGTACCCCCGCCATGTATGGAGAGAGGAGCCGGATCACAGTGTGCAGGAGGAGCGTCGCCCCGCGTGTACCCCCCGCCATGTATGGAGAGAGGAGCCGGATCACAGTGTGCAGGAGGAGCGTCGCCCCGCGTGTACCCCCGCCATGTATGGAGAGAGGAGCCGGATCACAGTGTGCAGGAGGAGCGTCGCCCCGCGTGTACCCCCGCCATGTATGGAGAGAGGAGCCGGATCACAGTGTGCAGGAGGAGCGTCACCCCGCGTGTACCCCCGCCATGTATGGAGAGAGGAGCCGGATCACAGTGTGCAGGAGGAGCGTCACCCCGCGTGTACCCCCGCCATGTATGGAGAGAGGAGCCGGATCACAGTGTGCAGGAGGAGCGTCACCCCCCGCGTGTACCCCCGCCATGTATGGAGAGAGGAGCCGGATCTGCGGGATCACAGTGTGCAGGAGGAGCGTCACCCCGTGTGTACCCCCGCCATGTATGGAGAGAGGAGCCGGATCACAGTGTGCAGGAGGAGCGTCGCCCCACGTGTACCCCCGCCATGTATGGAGAGAGGAGCCGGATCACAGTGTGCAGGAGGAGCGTCGCCCCGCGTGTACCCCCGCCATGTATGGAGAGAGGAGCCGGATCACAGTGTGCAGGAGGAGCGTCGCCCCGCGTGTACCCCCGCCACGTATGGAGAGAGGAGCCGGATCACAGTGTGCAGGAGGAGCGTCACCCCGCGTGTACCCCCGCCATGTATGGAGAGAGGAGCCGGATCACAGTGTGCAGGAGGAGCGTCACCCCGCGTGTACCCCCGCCATGTATGGAGAGAGGAGCCGGATCACAGTGTGCAGGAGGAGCGTCACCCCGCGTGTACCCCCGCCATGTATGGAGAGAGGAGCCGGATCACAGTGTGCAGGAGGAGCGTCGCCCCGCGTGTACCCCCGCCACGTATGGAGAGAGGAGCCGGATCACAGTGTGCAGGAGGAGCGTCACCCCGCGTGTACCCCCGCCATGTATGGAGAGAGGAGCCGGATCACAGTGTGCAGGAGGAGCGTCGCCCCGCGTGTACCCCCGCCACGTATGGAGAGAGGAGCCGGATCACAGTGTGCAGGAGGAGCGTCACCCCGCGTGTACCCCCGCCACGTATGGAGAGAGGAGCCGGATCACAGTGTGCAGGAGGAGCGTCACCCCCGCGTGTACCCCCCGCCATGTATGGAGAGAGGAGCCGGATCACAGTGTGCAGGAGGAGCGTCACCCCGCGTGTACCCCCGCCATGTATGGAGAGAGGAGCCGGATCACAGTGTGCAGGAGGAGCGTCACCCCGCGTGTACCCCCGCCATGTATGGAGAGAGGAGCCGGATCTGCGGGATCACAGTGTGCAGGAGGAGCGTCACCCCGTGTGTACCCCCGCCATGTATGGAGAGAGGAGCCGGATCACAGTGTGCAGGAGGAGCGTCGCCCCACGTGTACCCCCGCCATGTATGGAGAGAGGAGCCGGATCACAGTGTGCAGGAGGAGCGTCGCCCCGCGTGTACCCCCGCCATGTATGGAGAGAGGAGCGTCGCCCCGCGTGTACCCCCGCCACGTATGGAGAGAGGAGCCGGATCACAGTGTGCAGGAGGAGCGTCACCCCGCGTGTACCCCCGCCATGTATGGAGAGAGGAGCCGGATCACAGTGTGCAGGAGGAGCGTCACCCCCGCGTGTACCCCCGCCATGTATGGAGAGAGGAGCCGGATCACAGTGTGCAGGAGGAGCGTCACCCCGCGTGTACCCCCGCCATGTATGGAGAGAGGAGCCGGATCACAGTGTGCAGGAGGAGCGTCGCCCCGCGTGTACCCCCGCCACGTATGGAGAGAGGAGCCGGATCACAGTGTGCAGGAGGAGCGTCACCCCGCGTGTACCCCCGCCATGTATGGAGAGAGGAGCCGGATCACAGTGTGCAGGAGGAGCGTCGCCCCGCGTGTACCCCCGCCACGTATGGAGAGAGGAGCCGGATCACAGTGTGCAGGAGGAGCGTCACCCCGCGTGTACCCCCGCCATGTATGGAGAGAGGAGCCGGATCACAGTGTGCAGGAGGAGCGTCGCCCCGCGTGTACCTCCGCCATGTATGGAGAGAGGAGCCGGATCACAGTGTGCAGGAGGAGCGTCGCCCCCCGCGTGTACCCCCGCCATGTATGGAGAGAGGAGCCGGATCACAGTGTGCAGGAGGAGCGTCACCCCGCGTGTACCCCCGCCATGTATGGAGAGAGGAGCCGGATCACAGTGTGCAGGAGGAGCGTCGCCCCGCGTGTACCTCCGCCATGTATGGAGAGAGGAGCCGGATCACAGTGTGCAGGAGGAGCGTCGCCCCGCGTGTACCCCCGCCATGTATGGAGAGAGGAGCCGGATCACAGTGTGCAGGAGGAGCGTCGCCCCGCGTGTACCCCCGCCATGTATGGAGAGAGGAGCCGGATCACAGTGTGCAGGAGGAGCGTCACCCCGCGTGTACCCCCGCCATGTATGGAGAGAGGAGCCGGATCACAGTGTGCAGGAGGAGCGTCACCCCGCGTGTACCCCCGCCATGTATGGAGAGAGGAGCCGGATCACAGTGTGCAGGAGGAGCGTCACCCCCGCGTGTACCCCCGCCATGTATGGAGAGAGGAGCCGGATCACAGTGTGCAGGAGGAGCGTCGCCCCGCGTGTACCCCCGCCATGTATGGAGAGAGGAGCCGGATCACAGTGTGCAGGAGGAGCGTCGCCCCGCGTGTACCCCCGCCATGTATGGAGAGAGGAGCCGGATCACAGTGTGCAGGAGGAGCGTCACCCCGCGTGTACCCCCGCCATGTATGGAGAGAGGAGCCGGATCACAGTGTGCAGGAGGAGGAGCGTCACCCCCCGCGTGTACCCCCGCCATGTATGGAGAGAGGAGCCGGATCACAGTGTGCGGGAGGAGCGTCACCCCGCGTGTACCCCCGCCATGTATGGAGAGAGGAGCCGGATCACAGTGTGCAGGAGGAGCGTCACCCCGCGTGTACCCCCGCCATGTATGGAGAGAGGAGCCGGATCACAGTGTGCAGGAGGAGCGTCACCCCGCGTGTACCCCCGCCATGTATGGAGAGAGGAGCCGGATCACAGTGTGCAGGAGGAGCGTCACCCCACGTGTACCCCCGCCAGGTATGGAGAGAGGAGCCGGATCACAGTGTGCAGGAGGAGCGTCACCCCACGTGTACCCCCGCCATGTATGGAGAGAGGAGCCGGATCACAGTGTGCAGGAGGAGTGTCACCCCACGTGTACCCCCGCCAGGTATGGAGAGAGGAGCCGGATCACAGTGTGCAGGAGGAGTGTCACCCCACGTGTACCCCCGCCATGTATGGAGAGAGGAGCCGGATCACAGTGTGCAGGAGGAGCGTCACCCCGCCAGGTATGGAGAGAGGAGCCGGATCACAGTGTGCAGGAGGAGCGTCACCCCGCGTGTACCCCCGCCATGTATGGAGAGAGGAGCCGGATCACAGTGTGCAGGAGGAGTGTCACCCCGCCAGGTATGGAGAGAGGAGCCGGATCACAGTGTGCAGGAGGAGCGTCACCCCGCGTGTACCCCCGCCATGTATGGAGAGAGGAGCCGGATCACAGTGTGCAGGAGGAGTGTCACCCCCGCCAGGTATGGAGAGAGGAGCGGATCACAGTGTGCAGGAGGAGCGTCACCCCACGTGTACCCCCGCCATGTATGGAGAGAGGAGCCGGATCACAGTGTGCAGGAGGAGCGTCACCCCACGTGTACCCCCGCCATGTATGGAGAGAGGAGCCGGATCACAGTGTGCAGGAGGAGTGTCACCCCGCCAGGTATGGAGAGAGGAGCCGGATCACAGTGTGCAGGAGGAGCGTCACCCCGCGTGTACCCCCGCCATGTATGATGAAGAGAGGAGCCGGATCACAGTGTGCAGGAGGAGCGTCACCCCACGTGTACCCCCGCCATGTATGGAGAGAGGAGCCGGATCACAGTGTGCAGGAGGAGTGTCACCCCGCCAGGTATGGAGAGAGGAGCCGGATCACAGTGTGCAGGAGGAGCGTCACCCCGCGTGTACCCCCCCATGTATGGAGAGAGGAGCCGGATCACAGTGTGCAGGAGGAGCGTCACCCCACGTGTACCCCCGCCATGTATGGAGAGAGGAGCCGGATCACAGTGTGCAGGAGGAGCGTCACCCCGCGTGTACCCCCGCCATGTATGGAGAGAGGAGCCGGATCACAGTGGACAGGAGGAGCGTCACCCCGCGTGTACCCCCGCCATGTATGGAGAGAGGAGCCGGATCACAGTGTGCAGGAGGAGCGTCACCCCACGTGTACCCCCGCCATGTATGGAGAGAGGAGCCGGATCACAGTGTGCAGGAGGAGTGTCCCCCCGCCAGGTATGGAGAGAGGAGCCGGATCACAGTGTGCAGGAGGAGCGTCACCCCGCGTGTACCCCCGCCATGTATGGAGAGAGGAGCCGGATCACAGTGTGCAGGAGGAGCGTCGCCCCGCGTGTACCCCCGCCATGTATGGAGAGAGGAGCCGGATCACAGTGTGCAGGAGGAGGAGCGTCACCCCCGCGTGTACCCCGCCATGTATGGAGAGAGGAGCCGGATCACAGTGTGCAGGAGGAGCGTCACCCCACGTGTACCCCCGCCATGTATGGAGAGAGGAGCCGGATCACAGTGTGCAGGAGGAGTGTCACCCCGCCAGGTATGGAGAGAGGAGCCGGATCACAGTGTGCAGGAGGAGCGTCACCCCGCGTGTACCCCCGCCATGTATGGAGAGAGGAGCCGGATCACAGTGTGCAGGAGGAGGAGCGTCACCCCCCCGCGTGTACCCCCGCCATGTATGAAGAGAGGAGCCGTATCACAGTGTGCAGGAGGAGCGTCACCCCACGTGTACCCCCGCCATGTATGGAGAGAGGAGCCGGATCACAGTGTGCAGGAGGAGTGTCACCCCGCCAGGTATGGAGAGAGGAGCCGGATCACAGTGTGCAGGAGGAGCGTCACCCCCGCGTGTACCCCCGCCATGTATGGAGAGAGGAGCCGGATCACAGTGTGCAGGAGGAGCGTCACCCCCGCGTGTACCCCCGCCATGTATGGAGAGAGGAGCCGGATCACAGTGTGCAGGAGGAGGAGCGTCACCCCCGCGTGTACCCCCGCCATGTATGGAGAGAGGAGCCGGATCACAGTGTGCAGGAGGAGCGTCACCCCCGCGTGTACCCCCGCCATGTATGGAGAGAGGAGCCGTCCGTATACAGCAGTCACTGCGCCTAGACTGACATGATGTCATCTGTCTGCTGCAGGCAGGAGGAGGCGTTTCCTCAGTCTCCCCTCCCCCAGTGATCAGACTGTACATTGTAACTTTGTAGAAGGAGGAGGAGTCATTTCCTCAGTCCCCTCCCCCAGTGATCAGACTGTACATTGTAACTTTGTAGAAGGAGGAGGAGTCATTTCCTCAGTCCCCTCCCCCAGTGATCAGACTGTACATTGTAACTTTGTAGAAGGAGGAGGAGTCATTTCCTCAGTCCCCTCCCCCAGTGATCAGACTGTACATTGTAACTTTGTAGAAGGAGGAGGAGTCATTTCCTCAGTCTCCCCTCCCCCAGTGATCAGACTGTATATTGTAACTTTGTAGAAGGGGGAGGAGTCATTTCCTCAGTCTCCCCTCCCCCAGTGATCAGACTGTACATTGTGGATCAGGGGCTGATGTGTGTCAGACATTTGTGAACACCTCCAGGGACAGCACAGGCACCAGGATTTGTATGATATGATTGGACTCCTCCATGTCTGTGTCGAGGAGACACCAGAAATTCTAGAATTTTCCATCTGGAAAAGTCTTGAGTCCCCGCCCCCTCCTCCATTACCACCCCTGGCAGTGTTCCCTCCTGATCTCTGGGAAGGTGGAAGATTCCATCAGACATGCGGAGCTCCGCCCTCTATTGTGCCCAATGTGATGGAACGTCTCCAGGACAGACTCCGCCCACTCCGCCTACACCCTTCAGGAACATCGCTGACTCCGACAACCACTTCTTAAAGGGGAACTCCAGGCGGAGGGCTGAGGATCTGAGCTGCACTCCTCCCTGTCCCCTCACCCCCGTCCCCCCTCTTCCCTCATCCCCGTCCCCCCTCTTCCCTTATCCTTGTCCCCATCCCTCTTTCCCTGCAGAACATTCCTATCTCTGCAGAACATTCCTCCTCCCATGCAGAACATTCCTACTTTTCCTCTGCAGATCATTCCTCCTCCTGCAATCGTTCCTCCCCTGCAGATCATTCCTCCTCCTGCAATCGTTCCTCCCTCCTTCTCTGCAGATCATTCCTCCCCTGCAGATCATTCCTCCCCTGCAGATCATTCCTCCCCTGCAGATCATTCCTTCTCCTCTGCAGATCATTCCTTCTCCTCTGCAGATCATTCCTTCTCCTCTGCAGATCATTCCTTCTCCTCTGCAGATCATTCCTTCTCCTCTGCAGATCATTCCTTCTCCTCTGCAGATCATTCCTCTTGTTTCCTCTGCAGATCATTCATCCTTCTCCTCTGCAGATCATTCCTCTTCCTCTGCAGATCATTCCTCCTCCTCTGCAGATCATTCCTCCTCCTCTGCAGATAATTCCTCCTTTTCCTCTGCAGATTATTCCTCCTTTTCCTCTGCAGATTATTTCTCCTTTTCCTCTGCAGATTATTCCTCCTTTTCCTCTGCAGATTATTCCTCCTTCTCCTCTGCAGATCATTCCTCCTTCTCCTCTGCAGATCATTCCTCCTCCTCCTCTGCAGATCATTCCTCCTTCTCCTCTGCAGATCATTCCTCCTTCTCCTCTGCAGATCATTCCTCCTTCTCCTCTGCAGATCATTCCTCCTTCTCCTCTGCAGATCATTCCTCCTCTGCAGATCATTCCTCCTCTGCAGATCATTCCTCCTTCTCCTCTGCAGATTATTCCTCCTTCTCCTCTGCAGATTATTCCTCCTTCTCCTCTGCAGATTATTCCTCCTTCTCCTCTGCAGATTATTCCTCCTTCCCCTCTGCAGATTATTCCTCCTTCTCCTCTGCAGATCATTCCTCCTTCCCCTCTGCAGATCATTCCTCCTTCTCTTCTGCAGATTATTCCTCCTCTGCAGATTATTCCTCCTTCTCCTCTGCAGATTATTCCTCCTTCTCCTCTGCCGATTATTCCTCCTTCTCCTCTGCAGATCATTCTTCCTTCTCCTCTGCAGATCATTCCTCCTTCCCCTCTGCAGATAATTCCTCCTTCTCTGCAGATCATTCCTCCTTCCCCTCTGCAGATCATTCCTCCTTCTCTTCTGCAGATTATTCCTCCTTCTCTTCTGCAGATTATTCCTCCTTCTCCTCTGCAGATTATTCCTCCTTCTCCTCTGCAGATTATTCCTCCTTCTCCTCTGCAGATTATTCCTCCTTCTCCTCTGCCGATTATTCCTCCTTCTCCTCTGCAGATCATTCTTCCTTCTCCTCTGCAGATCATTCCTCCTTCTCCTCTGCAGATTATTCCTCCTTCTCCTCTGCAGATTATTCCTCTTTCTCCTCTGCAGATTATTCCTCTTTCTCCTCTGCAGATTATTCCTCTTTCTCCTCTGCAGATTATTCCTCTTTCTCCTCTGCAGATTATTCCTCTTTCTCCTCTGCAGATCATTCCTCCTTCTCCTCTGCAGATCATTCCTCCTTCTCCTCTGCAGATTATTCCTCCTTCTCCTCTGCAGATTATTCCTCCTTCTCCTCTGCAGATCATTCCTCCTTCCCCTCTGCAGATCATTCCTCCTTCCCCTCTGCAGATCATTCCTCCTTCTCTTCTGCAGATTATTCCTCCTTCTCTTCTGCAGATTATTCCTCCTTCTCCTCTGCAGATTATTCCTCTTTCTCCTCTGCAGATTATTCCTCTTTCTCCTCTGCAGATTATTCCTCCTCCTCCTCCTCTGCAGATTATTCCTCCTCCTCCTCTGCAGATCATTCCTCCTTCTCTTCTGCAGATCATTCCTCCTTCTCTTCTGCAGATCATTCCTCCTTCTCCTCTGCAGATCATTCCTCCTTCTCCTCTGCAGATTATTCCTCCTTCTCCTCTGCAGATTATTCCTCCTTCTCCTCTGCAGATCATTCCTCCTTCTCCTCTGCAGATTATTCCTCCTTCTCCTCTGCAGATTATTCCTCCTTCTCCTCTGCAGATCATTCCTCCTCCTCTGAGGATTACATACGATTCTTATGGAATTTTCGCTCTCTGAATGTTGGATTTGAGGTCATGTGACCCGGCGGCTCCATGTTTATAACCGGCGGCGATGAACCCGCCGCCCCGCAGACGCCTCTCCATAGCTGCAGATGATCTCGCCGCGGTTTGATGTTGGCAAAGCCATTGTCTTGTCTGCCCCGGGCCGGCGCCTGGCTGCCACCTGCCGGGACTTGTACCCAACGCCAGCGGAAAATCCCCAATAAAAGATTCCGCGGCAAGTCTAGAACCGCCAGCGAGGTCATCACTGCGCAGAGCGCGTCTGTTAGAGGCCGTAGATCTTCCCAGCGTTACCCCGACCAATCAGAAACCATGCTTGTGGAGACCGCGCTCAGGAAACCGCCGACGTCTCGGAAATCTCCCGCAAAGCCGCTCCGGCGAATTTCCAGATCGCTGTCGCCGCGTTTCCACAAAAAAAAGCGTCACTTTCGGAGATTTCAAACAACTTTTTACTTTGCCCAGATGCAGCGACGCTGGAGGCGGAGTTATTTCTTATGACCCGGAGGAGGAGGGGCGGAGTTTGGCGGTCATTTCCCCGCCGGTTACAATCAGGTCTCTGTGTCCGGCGCTGGCTCCTCCCCCGACGCTGGATCCACACTTCCCGGCAGACGGCGGCCCCCAGGGCTCCTGACACCCTTCCTTGTGGGGTGTCATGTGACCCGAGCGCCCTGCTTTCCTCTGATTGGCCCATGTGACGGGTTCGCCGCAGACGGAGGGAGATGGTGTTTGTTATGGTTACGTAAGGAATCGGATTCGCTGTGTTCCGTAATGTCGGGAAGAGCCAAGAACACGGCGTTCCGAGCCGGAGCCAGGCGGGCGTTCCTCCAGAGCGAGGGAGGGGGGGGGATGGGGGGCTCCGGAGGAGAATCGTTTATCCAGAACAATCACCATTCCCTCACAATCCTCCCATCCAATGAGGGAGGAGCCAGAGAGGTCACATGACAGAAAACATACCTGGCCCAAAAGTAACTCTCTCACGGTTCGTTGACATTTGAAGAGCAATTCAAGCTCGGGTCACTTTTCAGAGGTGTGTGGCAGGCAGTAAGTCGCCCTGATTGATCCCTATCATTGCCATAGAGCCGCACTATGATCTCATGCATTGCACGCGGGTGCGGCACCGAGTCACATCCAGCAGTGGTGCCGCCCACAGAAAGCATTCTGCCGCGGCGCGTGTACAGGAGGCAGCACACACGTGACCAGGGGGGCGATAAACCAAGGGGTTGAGCTGCAGTCCTGCCGCCCCCCTGAACACTACCATTTAGCTGATACCGCGGCAAAACCTGAGCAGCCTCAGTGGGTGGTGACCGCGCCGAACACCATCTGTGAACAATGGACGTGATTGGACAGCAGATAGAGGGGGGGGAAAACATATCTCCTCCCACCGTCTGTCAAATGCTTCTGAAAAGAGATCTGTGCACGGATTGCTTTTCAAAAAAGGAGTCCCTGCTGAACATGTGAAGGAGCCCCTAGTGATCAGACGGTACAGGTGTGGGAGGAGCCAAGCCTCAGCCCCTAGTGATCAGACGGTACAGGTGTGGGAGGAGCCAAGCCTCAGGACGTCTCATGGAGGACGTCTCATGGAGGACGTCTCATGGAGGACGTCTCATGGAGGACGTCTCATGGAGGACGTCTCATGGAGGACGTCTCATACAGGACGTCTCATGGAGGACGTCTCATGGAGGACGTCTCATGGAGGACGTCTCATACAGGACGTCTCATGGAGGACGTCTCATACAGGACGTCTCATGGAGGACGTCTCATGGAGGACGTCTCATACAGGACGTCTCATGGAGGACGTCTCATACAGGACGTCTCATACAGGACGTCTCATACAGGACGTCTCATGGAGGACGTCTCATGGAGGACGTCTCATGGAGGACGTCTCATACAGGACGTCTCATGGAGGACGTCTCATGGAGGACGTCTCATGGAGGACGTCTCATGGAGGACGTCTCATACAGGACGTCTCATGGAGGATGTCTCATGGAGGACGTCTCATGGAGGACGTCTCATGGAGGATGTCTCATGGAGGACGTCTCACATTGCCTAAATGGTTGGCACTTCTGCCTGGCAGCACTACGGTCATTGATTCAATTCCCAGCCACGGCACCACCTGCCTGGAGTTTACATGATCTCCCTGTGCCTGCGTGGGTTTTCTCCGGGTACTCCGATTTCCTCACCCACTCTTTTTTTTTTTTTTTTTTTTTTCAGAGACATGCTGGAGGGGTAATTGGCTCCTGTCTAAGTTGGCCCTAATATCTGTATGTATGAATGTGAGGTAGAGAGTTCAGACTGTAAGCTCCCTCGGGGGCGGGGCCTGATGTGAATGTATGAATGTGAGGTAGAGAGTTCAGACTGTAAGCTCCTCGGGGGCGGGGCCTGATGTGAATGTATGAATGTGAGGTAGAGAGTTCAGACTGTAAGCTCCTCGGGGGCGGGGCCTGATGTGAATGTATGAATGTGAGGTCGAGAGTTCAGACTGTAAGCTCCTCGGGGCGGGGCCTGATGTGAATGTAAAGTTCTGTGTGAACTGATGGTGCTGTATAAGTCCCTATAATAAATACATGGGGGGGGGGGGGGGTTATATATATCATGGTGGAGGAGGTGGGCTGTTGGTGGATTGTCCCCTCCCCCTCTCTGCTCCCTCCTCTGTTGGGTGGCAGTTTCTATGGAGGTCTCATCCCACCTGACCATAAATGAGGCTTTTCTGAGAATTCCTGTTGGGTGTCTCTGCCCAGTCCATGTAATTAGCGGTGCGCACACGTGACATGTCCAGAGATCACAGAATAAACCGCTGCCGCTCACCTCAGTATGTTTTTTGTATGGTATGTGTGTTGTATGTTCGTTGTATGTGTGGTGTATGTTCCTTGTATGTTCGTTGTATGTGTGTTGTATGTTTGTATGTTCATTGTATGTGTGGTGTATGTTCATTGTGTGTTGTATGTTCGTTGTATGTTCATTGTGTGTTGTATGTTCATTGTATGTGTGGTGTATGTTCATTGTGTGTTGTATGTTCGTTGTATGTGTGTTGTATTTTGTATGTTCATTGTATGTGTGGTGTATGTTCATTGTGTGTTGTATGTTCGTTGTATGTTCATTGTGTGTTGTATGTTCGTTGTATGTGTGTTGTATGTTCATTGTATGTGTGGTGTATGTTCATTGTGTGTTGTATGTTCGTTGTATGTGTGTTGTATGTTTGTATGTTCATTGTATGTGTGGTGTATGTTCATTGTGTGTTGTATTTGTGTTGTATGTTCATTGTATGTGTGGTGTATGTTCCTTGTATGTGTGGTGTATGTTCCTTGTATGTTCGTTGTATGTGTGGTGTATGTTTGTATGTTCATTGTATGTGTGGTGTATGTTCATTGTGTGTTGTATGTGTGTTGTATGTTCATTGTGTGTTGTATGTGTGTTGTATGTTCATTGTGTGTTGTATGTGTGTTGTATGTTCATTGTATGTGTGTTGTATGTTCATTGTATGTGTGTTGTGTATTTTACAAGTTCTGCCATTAGACGCCATGAAATGGGCATTTTTCCGGAATCCACCAACAAGGAGAACTCTTTCTATCCCAACAGTCAGGAGGGGCCCCGTCCTCCGTCTCCGAGTCGGTGAAACTCTCAGAACTCTCCCATAATCCTCTGGGGCCTATAAACCCACTAAGACCATAATTACTCCGGATGACTAATCTCCTCCAACATTACAGGAGGTTGGAGTTCTCCGCAGACATGAAGGAGCAGAAGCTGCCAGGGTTCCGTTATTCATCTTCTGGAATTACAGAGTTTTTATTGCCAGGAGGAGCCCATAGCTGAGGGCCCCACATTGTACATCGCCACTGCTATTGTCTGCCGGGGGGTGTAGAGTGACCAGGAGGAGCCCATAGCTGAGGGCCCCACATTGTACATCGCCACTGCTATTGTCTGCCGGGGGGTGTAGAGTGACCAGGAGGAGCCCATAGCTGAGGGCCCCACATTGTACATCGCCACTGCTATTGTCTGCCGGGGGGTGTAGAGTGACCAGGAGGAGCCCATAGCTGAGGGCCCCACATTGTACATCGCCACTGCTATTGTCTGCCGGGGGGTGTAGAGTGACCAGGAGGAGCCCATAGCTGAGGGCCCCACATTGTACATCGCCACTGCTATTGTCTGCCGAGGGGGGGGTGTAGAGTGACCAGGAGGAGCCCATAGCTGAGGGCCCCACATTGTACATCGCCACTGCTATTGTCTGCCAGGAGGAGTATATAGCACCGTATACCACATTGTACAACGCCACTGCTGTGATTCCGCTCACTCCTTCCTCTGCCGGAGGAACCGAACTTTACTTTACATATTGCTGAACAGAAAGATGACGGAGAAACCTCCATACTGTGCCGGCCAGAGAACCTGGGGGGGGGGGGGGGCGCATCTACACCGAGCCCCGAAAACAATGGGGGGCAACAACTCAGACTACAGTGTATACAGTATATATATATAGAGAGACAGAGATACACATTATATACATAAACACTCATATGCATTTTATATACAGCACCTTGACGAAGTCCCCCCCCCCCCCCTACCCTGTAACTTCCTTTTACATGAAATGTCCCCCATGTTGTCATGTTACAATGTATTCCCCCTCCCCCCCTGAAATGTCCCCCATGTTGTCATGTTACAATGTATTCCCCCTCCCCCTGAAATGTCCCCCATGTTGTCATGTTACAATGTATTCCCCTCCCCCCTGAAATGTCCCCCATGTTGTCATGTTACAATGTATTCCCCTCCCCCCTGAAATGTCCCCCATGTTGTCATGTTACAATGTATTCCCCCCCCCTGAAATGTCCCCCATGTTGTCATGTTACAATGTATCCCCCCCCTCCCCCCCTGAAATGTCCCCCATGTTGTCATGTTACAATGTATTCCCCTCCCCCCTGAAATGTCCCCCATGTTGTCATGTTACAATGTATTCCCCTCCCCCCTGAAATGTCCCCCATGTTGTCATGTTACAATGTATCCCCCCCCCCCCCCCCCAAATGTCCCCCATGTTGTCATGTTACAATGTATCCCCCCCCCCCCCCGAAATGTCCCCCATGTTGTCATGTTACAATGTAATCCTCCCCCCTGAAATGTCCCCCATGTTGTCATGTTACAATGTATTCCCCTCCCCCCCTGAAATGTCCCCCATGTTGTCATGTTACAATGTATCCACCCCCCCTGAAATGTCCCCCATGTTGTCATGTTACAATGTATCCCCCCCCCCTGAAATGTCCCCCATGTTGTTGTCATGTTACAATGTACCCCCCCCCCCTGAAATGTCCCCCATGTTGTCATGTTACAATGTATCCCCCCCCCCTGAAATGTCCCCCATGTTGTCATGTTACAATGTATTCCCCTCCCCCCTGAAATGTCCCCCATGTTGTCATGTTACAATGTATCCCCCCCCTGAAATGTCCCCCATGTTGTCATGTTACAATGTATCCCCCCCCCCCTGAAATGTCCCCCATGTTGTCATGTTACAATGTATCCCCCCCCCCTGAAATGTCCCCCATGTTGTCATGTTACAATGTATTCCCCCCTCTTCTGCAGACTCTAACAGGTTTTCTTCTAGGATTGCCCTGTATTTGGCTCCATCCATCTTCCCATCAACTCTGACCAGCTTCCCTGTCCCTGCTGAAGAAAAGCATCCCCACCACATGATGCTGCCACCACCATGTTTCACGGTGGGGATGGTGTGTTCAGGGGGATGGGCAGTGTTAGTTTTCCTCCACACTTTTAGGCTGTAAAGTCCCATGTTGGTCTCCTCTGACCAGAGCCCCTTCTTCCACATGTTTGCTGTGCCCCCCACATGGCTTCTCACCAACTGCAAACGGGACTTCTTATGGCTTTCCTCCAACAATGGCTTCTTCTTGTCACTCTTCCATAAAGGCAGATTTGTGGACGACTAATAGTTGTCCTGAGGACAGATTCCCCCCCCTGAGCTGTGATCTCTGCAGCTCCTCCACAGTTCCCATGAGCCTCTTGGCTGCTCCTCTGATGAATGCTCTCCTTGCCGGGCCGGTCAGTTTAGGTGGACGGCCATGTCTTGGTAGGTTGGCAGTTGTGCCGTACTCCTCCCATGTTCGGATGATGGATTGAACACAGTGCTCCGTGAGATGGGCAAAGCTCGGGAGATTTCTTTTATAACCTAACCCTGCTACTTCTCCACAACTTTATCCCTGACCTGTCTGGTGTGTTCTGTGTCTTTCATGATGCTGTTTGGTCACTAATGTTCTCTAAAAAACCTCTGAGGGCTTCACAGAACAGCTGGATTTATCCTGAGATCACATGACACACCGTGGGGGGGGGGGGGGCTCTATGTACTAATCAGGTGACTACTGAAGGCAATTGGTTCCACTAGATTTTAGTTAGGGGTATCTGAGTCAAGGGGGCCAAATACAAACGCCGCCACACTTCTCACAGATTTATTGGTCACAAATGTTGGAATCCATTTCTCATTTTCCTGCCACTTCACAATTATGTGCCACTTTGTGTCCATCACATCCAATCCCGGTTCTGGTGGTCACATGGCAACACGGGGGAACATTTCAGGGGGGAGGAAGGCTTCTTCAAGGCTCTGTATATATATATATTTATATATACACAGACATCCATACAACACTAATATACATTCTATACATACATAAACACTCATCCATCCATCCATCCATCCCTACCCGCTCTCCCCCCACTTCCATTACAGATAAGAAGGACTATATGGGGGGCTCTGCAGTTCCATCAGAAGATGGGGGGTCAGGCCTCTGTAGGTTGGGGGGGCCGTACATTTCATAGACTGGGTCACTGCGGGGGTGTAAATCATTTTCCATGTTACATTGGTGAACACGTCGGCTCGGAGGATTTGTATTTTTCCGGTTGGGTAGAACATCCTCCATGATAGGAGCCCAGGACACATGTGGACGATGGAGAGACTCCATGATGATGCCAGGAAAAGTCTGAGCTCCGGTGTTCTTGGAACATAAAATTTCCGGCACGTTTCAATCACAGAGAGGAATTCCTTCCATATACCAGTCCAAACCATGAGGAAACTATTGGCTGGAGATTCTCCGGGACCTTGGCTAGGGGGCGTATGTGCCGCGCGTTGTGGCCGGTGGATGATTGGAATTTGTGTAACAGAACGGGACAAATGTTCGGACAGATGGGAATTGGAACTTGGAGGTCACTAAACAGAGAGAAAGGTCCAAACAATAATGTAAAAACCGGTTCAGAATGATAGAAATGTTCACCCGGTCCCACACGCGTGGCTTGTCTCCTGAACCGGTTCTGTGCACACGCCAGTGTCCCTCTTCCACATGGAACCTCTGTGGCCTACGACTGTATGATCTGCGAGGTCCCTGTGCACACGCCAGTGTCCCTCTTCCACATGGATCCTTTATGTCCCAGGACAGTATGATCTGCCAGGTCCCTGTGCACACGCCAGTGTCCCTCTTCCACATGGATCCTCTATAGCCCACAACTGTATGATCTGCCAGGTCCCTGTGCACACGCCAGTGTCCCTCTTCCACATGGATCCTCTATGTCCCAGGACAGTATGATCTGCCAGGTCCCGGTGCACACGCCAGTGTCCCCCTTACACATGGATCCTTTATGGCCCAGGACTGTATGATCTGCCAGGTCCCTGTATACACCCCAGTGTCCCTCTTCCACATGGATCCTCTATGTCCCAGGACAGTATGATCTGCCAGGTCCCTGTGCACACCCCAGTGTCCCCCTTACACATGGATCCTTTATGGCCCAGGACTGTATGATCTGCCAGGTCCCTGTATACACCCCAGTGTCCCCCTTACACATAGATCCTCTATAGCCTACGACTGTATGATCTGCCAGGTCCCTGTATACACCCCAGTGTCCCTCTTCCACATGGATCCTCTGTGGCCTACGACTGTATGATCTGCCAGGTCCCTGTGCACACGCCAGTGTCCCTCTTCCACATGGATCCTCTATGGCCTACGACTGTATGATCTGCCAGGTCCCTGTGCACACCCCAGTGTCCCTCTTCCACATGGATCCTCTATGGCCCAGGACAGTATGATCTGCCAGGTCCCTGACAAGTCATAGGGGAACATTATTCTGTGGTTCAGTTCGCCGTCCCTATTCTGAGGCCTTCCTCCAATCAGGCCAGAGGTTTCTATCTCTTCCAAATCCTCATCTTTGGTTCTTCAGGAAGGAATTGTTCCACTTTGCCTCCCTACTGCTGGACTCCTGGCAATGGGACGTTGTGGACAGTCTCTCTGGAGATGGTCGGACTCTACAGCAGGTGACCTTCTTGGCTGCTTCAGTCGGTGTTTGCCTTTTCCTTAAGAAGGCATCTCCTGCTTGTCCTACAGAGGGGGACTTCTGTCCGCACTTCAACGTGGACAACTCTGGAGCCGAGCCATCCCCTCTCATGGAGGGTCTATGATGTTCTCACCAACGATGGTCATAGGTGCTTCCAAGCTTGTACATCTCCTGACACGCTAGGGCCACTTCTGACCATGCACTTCACATTGGGGTTCCTTCATCTTCCTCTGGCAAGGTGTCCCTGACCTGTCCTTCCCAATGGCGTATCTCTGTTGCTGCAGTCCTTTGTGTATGTTGTGGAATGGATTCTCCTGCCGATAACATGGCCCTTGAGGTCCCCTAATGTTGTTGTTTGGTTAATTGCTAAACATTCTTGGGTCATTTGTTTCACAGACAGAAGCGGGGATAGAAATATGCTGATAGGGCGTTTTTGGAGACAGCTCCCCTCCCCCGGGCCTGTCCCCGTGCTATACTCGCACAGTACTCATTTATGGCCCAATGACAAATGAGGAGCCGCTGCAGCATGGCCTACATAGAGTTCCACTGGGTGAGGACATGTACCAGGCAAGGCACATGTGTGAACCTTCAGCTGGTTGGTTCCATTGTCATACAACATCTCCTCCCAAAAGATGGCATTAGGTTACCCACCTCCAGGCCTGATCCTTCACAGCTGACAGAACCTCTGCCCCAGGGTTAGTCTTGTCCCCTTGGCATACCAGCTGACCCCTTGGGTGGCACCTTTTTGGCTGAGCCATTGAAAAGTCTGATGGACACTTGTGGAGGACTGGGGGTTAGGAGGATGACTGAACATACGTGGACATCGAGGAGGAGGAAGCTGATCCCTCCTTACTTCCCGTGTGCCAAACCAGCACACCTGTCCGAGCTTGTTGGACATAATAAAGTAGAATTGACTCCCAGCCCAGTATACACAACAAAACCAACCTGTAACTGTCAGTCAGAGTCCATGTGGTGCATATGTCATACATGTGGTGTATAGAAGTCATACATGTGGTGTATAGCAGTCATACATGTGGTGTATAGAAGTCATACACGTGCATAGAAGTCACACACATGGTGCATAGAAGTCACACACGTGGTGCATAGAAGTCACACACGTGATGCATAGAAGTCACACGCGTGGTGTTTAGAAGTCACACGTGATGTATAGAAGTCACAAGTGTGGTGCATAGAAGTCACACGTGTGGTGCATAGAAGTCACACTTGTGGTGCATAGAAGTTACACATGCGGTGTATAGAAGTCACACGTGTGGTGCATAGAAGTCACACTTGTGGTGCATAGAACTCACACATGCGGTGTATAGAAGTCATATATGTGGTATATAGAAGTCACACGTGGTGTATAGAAGTCATACGTGTGATGTATAGAAGTCACACGTGATGTATACAAGTCACACGTGTGGTGTATAGAAGTCATACATGTGGTATATAGGAGTCACACATCTATAGAAGTCATAAATGTGATGTATAGAAGTCACACGTGGTGTATAGAAGTCATACACGTGGTGTATAGAAGTTATACATGTGATGTATAGAAGTTATACATGTGGTGTATAGAAGTCACACATGTGGTGTATAGAAGTCACACATGTGTATAGAAGTCATACATGTGGTATATAGGAGTCACACATGTGGTGTATAGGAGTCATACATGGTGTATAGGAGTCATACATGCGGTGTATAGAAGTCATACATGTGGTATATAGGAGTCACACATGTGGTATATAGGAGTCACACATGTGGTGTATAGAAGTCATACATGTGGTATAAAGGGGTCACACATGTGGTATATAGGAGTCACACATGTAGTGTATAGAAGTCACACGTGTGGTATATAGGAGTCATACATGCGGTGTATAGGAGTCATACATGTGTATAGACGTCACACATGTGTATAGAAGTCACACGTGTGGTATATAGGAGTCACACGTGTATAGGAGTCACACATGTGGTGTATAGAAGTCACATGTGTGGTATATAGGAGTCATACATGCGGTGTAGAGGAGTCATACATGCGGTGTAGAGGAGTCATACATGCGGTGTATAGAAGTCACAGATGCGGTGTATAGCAGTCATACATGCGGTGTATAGAAGTCACACGTGGTGTATAGGAGTCACATGTGTATAGGAGTCACACATGTGGTGTATAGAAGTCATACATGTGGTATATAGGAGTCATACATGCGGTGTATAGAAGTCACACGTGGTGTATAGAAGTCATACATACAGTATAAAGGAGTCACACATGCGGTGTATAGAAGTCACACGTGGTGTATAGAAGTCACACATGTGGTATATAGGAGTCACACATGCGGTGTATAGGAGTCACACATGTGGTATATAGGAGTCACACATGTGGTGTATAGGAGTCATACATGTGGTGTATAGATGTCACATGTGTATAGAAGTCACCCGTGTGGTATATAGGAGTCATACATGCGGTGTATAGAAGTCATACATGCGGTGTATAGGAGTCACACATGCGGTGTATAGGAGTCACACGTGTGGTATATAGGAGTCACACATGTGGTATATAGGAGTCATACATGTGGTGTATAGACGTCACACATGTGTATAGAAGTCACACGTGTGGTATATAGGAGTCACACGTGTGGTATATAGGAGTCATACATGCGGTGTATAGAAGTCACACATGCGGTGTATAGCAATCATACACGCGGTGTATAGAAGTCACACATGTGGTGTATAGGAGTCACATGTGTATAGGAGTCACACATGTGGTGTAAAGAAGTCATACATGTCGTATATAGGAGTCTTACATGTGGTGTATAGAAGTCACATGTGTGGTATATAGGAGTCATACATGCGGTGTATAGAAGTCATACATGCGGTGTATAGGAGTCACACGTGTGGTATATAGGAGTCACACATGTGTATAGGAGTCACATATGCGGTGTATAGAAGTCACACGTGTGGTGTATAGAAGTCACACGTGTGGTGTATAGAAGTCACACGTGTGGTGTATAGAAGTCATACATGTGGTATATAGGAGTCACATGTGTGGTGTATAGAAGTCACACACGTGGCGTATAGAAGTCACACATGTGATGTATAGAAGTCACACACGTGGTTTATAGGAGTCACACGTGTCGTGTATAGGAGTCATACATGTGATGTATAGAAGTCACACACGTGGTTTATAGGAGTCACACGTGTCGTGTATAGAAGTCACACATGTGATGTATAGAAGTCACACACGTGGTTTATAGGAGTCACACGTGTCGTGTATAGGAGTCACACATGTGGTATATAGGAGTCATACATGTGATGTATAGCGCAGAGCAGATTCTTTCAAAAATTGTTGTTCTTCCAGCTTGTTGGACGTCCCATTCCTAGGCATCTCTGTCAAGTTGCCCTTCTTCCCCCAGTGCTGTTATTATGGACTTTACCCTCTTTGTGACTGTAGGATGCTCTCTGCTGTTCTGGATATGACCATGAGATTCTGGAGTGCCTGCTGGATTTTGTGGCCATTCGTAAGGTAGGTACTCTGAAGAAAATGGGGTGCAGTGTGGCTGGTGTCCTTCAGTCCATTCATGGCCCTCCTAACAGAGAAAAGACGCGGATGTCGGCCTCACTTCTCCAGGATGTCGGCCTCACTTCTCCAGGATGTCGGCCTCACTTCTCCAGGATGTCGGCCTCACTTCTCCAGGATGTCGGCCTCACTTCTCCAGGATGTCGGCCTCACTTCTCCAGGATGTCGGCCTCACTTCTCCAGGATGTCGGCCTCACTTCTCTAGGATGTCGGCCTCACTTCTCCAGGATGTCGGCCTCATTTCTCCAGGATGTCGGCCTCACTTCTCCAGGATGTCGGCCTCATTTCTCCAGGATGTCGGCCTCACTTCTCCAGGATGTCGGCCTCACTTCTCCAGGATGTCGGCCTCACTTCTCCAGGATGTCGGCCTCACTTCTCCAGGATGTCGGCCTCACTTCTCCAGGAGAACCTGAAGACTTCATTCAGTATTCAGACCTTTCTGACTCAAAGCTGTCCTGAAAAACTCGATGTACAACGGGGATGCAATTGCTTTGAATGATCAGGACTCTTCCCTAAACGACATCTGCTCATCAAATGACACCGTCTGGATGTGAGCTCTGATTGGTGGAGAGATGACCATACACGGGGCACTCCCTCCAATATACGTGTGATGTGTGACTACGCCGTGACGTCTTCTTCTTACATTGTGTGACACAGACAGCGTTGTCTTTATAGGTAGGGATTGTATTTTTGTTGTTTGTGGACTTTGAATAGTTTTTGAATGTAACTGTTGCCATTTTAGAGATAATAAAAAACACAGGATTTTTATTGTAATCGTGGATCTGTGTCAAGCCACGCCTCCTCGGAAGGTAACCCCCGTTCAGACGCGGTCTGTGCACCCCTTATTTACTACGTCGTGTATATCTGGGTTCCAGGAGACGGAGTGAGTTGGTGGACAGATCTTTTATTGCTCCATATTTTATTTCTTCTTAATTGTAAGGATTGCAGCCCATATTGAAAAGCTGAATTGGGGTTCTGATGTTGGATGAGAAGACCCGACTCACCATCACCATCTCAGTTCTGGGGGCCATGACTGGGTAGAGAACCTATAAGAGCCCAATTGGGTTCAACAATATATCCAGAAAATGAAGACATACAGATCTCTGTACAATCTATACAACTCAATTGTGTGAATGTTGTTTGGATGTGAATGCTGAGATTTTCACGATTGCAGATGAGCCAGAAAAACAGGAGAGCAGAGGCCTTCTTTAGTACTGGAGAGAAAAGATCCTGTATCGGGAATGGGTCACGTGCTGTAAGATGAGACACAATTCGTCCTGAGTTAGTGGATATGTTCCAAGGAGCGAGGGCCATGAAGAAGGTTATCAGTGGGTTAGTGGATAGGTGCTGCACAGCGAGGGCCATGAAGAAGGTTATCAGTGGGTTAGTGGATAAGTACCCGTGGAGTGAGGACCATGAAGCAGAAAAGTGTTAGTGGATAGGTGCCGCAGAGCGAGGGCCATGAAGAAGGTTATCAGTGGGGTAGTGGATAGGTGTCGCAGAGCGAGGGCCATGAAGAAGGTTATCAGTGGGTTAGTGGATAGGTGTCACGGAGCGAGGTCCATGAAGAAGGTTATCAGTGGGTTAGTGGATAGGTGCTGCAGAGCGAGGGCCATGAAAACGGTTATCAGTGGGTTAGTGGATAGGTGTCGCAGAGCGAGGGCCATGAAGAAGGTTATCAGTGGGTTAGTGGATAGGTGCTGCAGAGCGAGGGCCATGAAAAAGGTTATCAGTGGGTTAGTGGATAGGTGTCGCAGAGCGAGGGCCATGAAGAAGGTTATCAGTGGGTTAGTGGATAGGTGTCACGGAGCGAGGTCCATGAAGAAGGTTATCAGTGGGTTAGTGGATAGGTGCCGCAGAGCGAGGGCCATGAGGAAGGTTATCAGTTGGTTAGTGGATAAGTGCCCGTGGAATGAGGCCATGAAGAACAAGGTTACTGTTGGGTTAGTGGATCTATGCTGTGGAGTGAGGACCATGAAGAACAAGGTTCTTGGTGGGTTATGGGGTAGGAGCCAGGGAGCGAGGGCCATGAAGATGAAGGATATCAGTGGGTTAGTGGACAGGTGCCCCGGAGCGAGGGCCATGAAGATTATCAGTTGGCTAGTGGATAAGTACATGTGGAGTGAAGACCATGAAGAAGAAGGCTACTGTTGGGTTAGTGGATCTATGCTGTGGAGTGAGGACCATAAAGAACAAGGTTATTGGTGGGTTATCGGATAAGTGCCGCAGATCGACGGCCATGAAGAAGAAGGTTATCAGTGGGTTAGTGGATAGGTGTCGTGGAACGAGGGCCATGAAGAAGGTTATCAGTGGGTTAGTGGATAGGTGTCGTGGAACGAGGGCCATGAAGAAGGTTATCAGTGGGTTAGTGGATAGGTGCTGCAGAGCGAGGGCCATGAAGAAGGTTATCAGTGGGTTAGTGGATAGGTGTCGTGGAACGAGGGCCATGAAGAAGGTTATCAGTGGGTTAGTGGATAGGTGTCGCAGAGCGAGGGCCATGAAGAAGGTTATCAGTGGGTTAGTGGATAGGTGTCGCAGAGCGAGGGCCATGAAGAAGGTTATCAGTGGGTTAGTGGATAGGTGTCGCAGAGCGAGGGCCATGAAGAAGGTTATCAGTGGGTTAGTGGATAGGTGCTGCAGAGCGAGGGCCATGAAGAAGGTTATCAGTGGGTTAGTGGATAGGTGTCGCGGAGCGAGGGCCGTGAAGAAGGTTATCAGTGGGGTAGTGGATAGGTGTCGCAGAGCGAGGGCCATGAAGAAGGTTATCAGTGGGTTAGTGGATAGGTGTCGCAGAGCGAGGGCCATGAAGAAGGTTATCAGTGGGGTAGTGGATAGGTGCTGCAGAGTGAGGGCCATGAAGAAGGTTATCAGTGGGTTAGTGGATAGGTGTCGCAGAGCGAGGGCCATGAAGAAGGTTATCAGTGGGTTAGTGGATAGGTGTCGCGGAGCGAGGGCCGTGAAGAAGGTTACACTGTTCAACAGGTAAAAAGTTTTGGGCATAAAATTAGCTAATCTTACATAATTTTGGGGTGCTGAAAACGAAAATGACCCTAAAAAATATTGATTGGCTCTAGTTTCCATGATATATTCACCCATCTAATGACGTAAGCCATTCAAAATGATGATGCAACTTCAGCTGCATATTGCGCAATTGATACTGGTGACCAATAGAAAATGTCATGTATACTGAGATGATGCAATATTAGCCTTTAATTGCATCACTTCACTGCATAAAAGCTGCAGTATCTGTAGCTGATTGTAGTTCGTCTTTACATTTGGTTTTATGCTTATATAGGCTACTCAGTAATGCCTCGAACTTGTGTGAATAAAGCAGATCATTTCTGCTATATCTGCGGTGAAATAACTTTTATCTCACAAAAAAGGAGGATAACAGGAATGATTAAGAAAGCCTACAACTTGTATTTTGGCTGCAAGATAGGAGACCAGGACAAGAGCTGGGCACCACATATATGCTGCAATTCTTGTGGGACGGCACTGGAGCAATGGTTGAATGGAAAAAAGGCATCTATGCCTTTCACTGTGCCAATGATTTGGAGAGAGCCAACAGATCATGTTAGTAATTGTTACTTTTGTATGGCGCCTCCAATTGTAAAAGGGCTAAATAAGAAGAAAAAGTTATCTGTGCACTATCCAAATATTCCATCGGCAATACGTCCAGTTCCTCATGGAGAGGGGCTACCAATTCCTAAAGCACCAGAATCCTTCGTGGTTGAGTCAAGTGAGGAAGAACCTGAAGCGTGTAGTCACGTGCAGTTGTAAGAGATAGCCCTTTCCTCGAATACAAGAGAAAAGCCAAGAGAAGCAAAACCGACACAAACTGAAGACAAAACTAGTGAGAATCCTAAGTATTAAAATGATTCAACTTAGCTTATGGCTATAATTTTTCTTGGTAATCCTATGCAATATATTATGCCATTTAGGCTTTGTTATGTAGTCATATCACTTGCTTTATATTTGTGGAAAGACATCTATCTATATAATTATTGTGCATTATGTAGTCATTACGCCTATAGTAGAAAACGTTCCGTTTACAGAAAAACTAGAGCCAATTGACAAATTTCATTGTTATATTTGAACTCAGAATGTGAAATTCATTAAGAAATGGATCCTTTTGTTTCCAAAACTGGCAAAAAATAAAAATTTGTTGAACAGTGTTATCAGTGGGTTAGTGGATAGGTGCTGCAGAGCGAGGGCCATGAAGAAGGTTATCAGTGGGTTAGTGGATAGGTGTCGCAGAGCGAGGGCCATGAAGAAGGTTATCAGTGGGTTAGTGGATAGGTGTCGCGGAGCGAGGGCCATGAAGAAGGTTATCAGTGGGTTAGTGGATAGGTGTCGCGGAGCGAGGGCCATGAAGAAGGTTATCAGTGGGTTAGTGGATAGGTGTCGCGGAGCGAGGGCCATGAAGAAGGTTATCAGTGGGTTAGTGAATAGGTGTCACGGAGCGAGGGCCATGAAGAAGGTTATCAGTGGGTTAGTGGATAGGTGTCGCAGAGCGAGGGCCATGAAGAAGGTTATCAGTGGGTTAGTGGATAGGTGTCGCGGAGCGAGGGCCATGAAGAAGGTTATCAGTGGGTTAGTGGATAGGTGTCGCAGAGCGAGGGCCATGAAGAAGGTTATCAGTGGGTTAGTGGATAGGTGTCGCAGAGCGAGGGCCATGAAGAAGGTTATCAGTGGGTTAGTGGATAGGTGTCGCAGAGCGAGGGCCATGAAGAAGGTTATCAGTGGGTTAGTGGATAGGTGTCGCGGAGCGAGGGCCATGAAGAAGGTTATCAGTGGGTTAGTGGATAGGTGTCGCGGAGCGAGGGCCATGAAGAAGGTTATCAGTGGGTTAGTGGATAGGTGTCGCGGAGCGAGGGCCATGAAGAAGGTTATCAGTGGGTTAGTGGATAGGTGTCGCGGAGCGAGGGCCATGAAGAAGGTTATCAGTGGGTTAGTGGATAAGTACCCGTGGAGTGAGGACCATGAAGAAGAAGGTTATCAGTGAGTTAGTGGATAGGTGTCGCGGAGCGAGGGCCATGAAGAAGGTTATCAGTGGGTTAGTGGATAAGTACCCGTGGAATGAGGACCATGAAGAAGAAGAAGGTTACTGTTGGGTTAGGGGATCTATGCTGTGGAGTGAGGACCATGAAGAACAAGGATCTTGGTGGGTTATGGGATAGGAGCCAGTGAGTGAGAGCCATGGCAATGAAGGATATCAGTGGGTTAGTGGACAGGTGCTGCAGAGCTAGAGCCATGAAGATGAAGGATATCGGTGGCCATATAAAGAGGTCAGCAGCCTTAGAAGATCGCAGTGGAGAAGAGAACAAAGATAAAGGTCCAGGTAGAAGTATGTAGTGTGGATATGAAGGGTAGGGGCTCGGAGAGGAAAACAGAGGATGAAATCCATGCTGGCATTCCACACAGTATGAAGTATGGTGTCCTCAATGCTGAGAAATCCAGGTAGATACTTCATCATCCATACCATCAGGGAGGCGTGTGAGTGGCCCCAAATTTATTCTGCAGCAGAACAAGGACCCCAAATATACAGCACGCTAAGAACCATCTTCATTGTAAAGAAAAACAAGGGGTCCTGGAAGTGATGGTTTGGCCCCCACAGAGCCCTGATCTCCCCATCATGCAGTCTGTCTGGGATGACATGAAGAGACAGAAGTTCTGGAGGCGGCCGACATCCACAGAAGACCTGGGCTCAGTTCCCTGACATACCTAGAACAACCTACCGGCCGACTTCCTTCACTGTGTGCAGGTCTACCTAGAAGAAGGCAAAGGGGGGGAGGGGGTGTCTGGAGGGGTCACCCCGGGGGGGGGGGGGGGGGTCACCCCAAATATTGATTGGATTTGGATTTCTCTTCATTTACTTTTCATTTTGTTAATAAACTATTAACACTTCGATTTCTGGAAGCGTTCTTCATCTCCAGCGTCACACCTGCCTAAGACTTCTGCACAGCCCCGTATCGTATATCTGTGTCCCGGTATTGATGGCCCCGGGGGGATCTTTTAGGAGATCACATGTAATGCTCCTCTTCCTCTGATTGGTCAGGGCGGTAGGTGGATTTCCTCGGCTCATTATTGCAGACATCTGGGTAACGTGTGTCAGCTCCATTCTTGCCGTTCCTGAGCTCTTCTCAGATTTATAAGTCGACAATCCGGTATAATCATCATCGTCGGATGTTCTACAACAACAGCCCCCCCTTTATAATACATTACTACGGGGGGGGGGGTTCTCCACCAATCGGGGGAGGTGGCTGGGTGTACAGTATATACAGATGGGTGATACGTCGTCTGGTGGAGAATACAGCTGATCTGCCATGGAAGGTTCAGATACAATCCGGCTCGCTCGGTGAGGACTCGCCTCTTCCAATCATAAACTTTCCTCCGAGTTGGAGGTCCAGATGTCCTCACGTTGGGATAAATTCCGTATTTAATAAGAACAAGACTTCAAGCTGGAGTTTGGTGGCCTCTATCTCCTCCCCAGGGATGGTAGATGAATGAGGAGGGTCCCGTGTGCCGGTGTCTTCCATCCTTCCCCTCCCCCAGTGGTGAGCTTCAGTCCTGGGGGGGGTTATGATTAGCAGCTTCACCTGTCACAGGCACTCATCAATGGTGCCGACTATGCCCACCCCTTCCGCTCCCCTCCTCCATTCATACAAGCCATACTATTGGTTCCGGCAATGAAATGCTCCGGGTGTCTCACCGCCCCGCCTTTATCCTAAAGAAACACATTACCGCCATTGACATTAAAGCGGAACTCCGGGCAGATAAAAAAAAAGACACTGAATGCAGCTCTGTGGTCATTCATACATCATTACATATAATCAGTGTAAGTCACCGGGTATCGGCCCTGTACAGCAGAGCTCAGACTGAGAGGGACAAGCAGTACAAGGTCCCAAGCTCAGACTGAGAGAGGGAGAAGAAGTACAAGGTCCCAAGCTCAGACTGAGGGAGGGAAAAGCAGTACAAGTCCCAAGCTCAGACTGAGAGAGGGAGAAGCAGTACAAAGTCCCAAGCTCAGACTGAGGAAGAAGCAGTACAAGGTCCCAAGCTCAGACTGAGGGAGAAGCAGTACAAGGTCCCAAACTCAGACTGAGAGAGGGAGAAGCAGTACAAGGTCCCAAGCTCAGACTGAGAGAGGGAGAAGCAGTACAAGGTCCCAAGCTCAGACTGAGGGAGAAGCAGTACAAGGTTGCAAGCTCAGACTGAGGGAGAAGCAGTACAAGGTCTCAAGCTCAGACTGAGGGAGAAGCAGTACAAGGTTCCAAGCTCAGACTGAGGGAGAAGCAGTACAAGGTCCCAAACTCAGACTGAGAGAGGGAGAAGCAGTACAAGGTCCCAAGCTCAGACTGAGAGAGGGAGAAGCAGTACAAGGTCCCAAGCTCAGAGAGGGAGAAGCAGTACAAGGTCCCAAGCTCAGACTGAGAGAGGGAGAAGCAGTACAAGGTCCCAAGCTCAGACTGAGGGAGAAGCAGTACAAGGTTCCAAGCTCAGACTGAGGGAGGGGGAGAAGCAGTACAAGGTCCCAAGCTCAGACTGAGGGAGGGAGAAGCAGTACAAGGTCCCAAGCTCAGACTGAGAGAGGGAGAAGCAGTACAAGGTCCCAAGCTCAGACTGAGGGAGGGAGAAGCAGTACAAGGTCCCAAGCTCAGACTGAGGGAGGGAGAAGCAGTACAAGGTCCCAAGCTCAGACTGAGGGAGAAGCAGTACAAGGTCCCAAGCTCAGACTGAGGGAGAAGCAGTACAAGGTCCCAAGCTCAGACTGAGAGAGGGAGAAGCAGTACAAGGTCCCAAGCTCAGACTGAGAGAGGGAGAAACAGTACAAGGTCCCAAGCTCAGACTGAGAGAGGGAGAAGCAGTACAAGGCCCTAAGCAGGCAGGCTGTAGTAGTGCCCATATGATAACAGGAAGCATGCTGATAGAAGGAGAGAGACAGAGAAATGAGCTGATTAGTCTACTGCTACTCCAGACACAGGCTGGGGGGCGCGGACAGGACATGTATGGAAGAATTACACATATATATATACGCATTCAGCTTTCCTGCAATTCAGCTTTAGAGTTGAACCCCAGGTATGGATTTTGTTAGTTCCATAGTTCCATTGGGCCAATATAAATATTCATGGACTACACATGATTGGCCGATAGGGGAGAAGAGAATGATTGTAGTAGTTGCCGCTACTACAGTGACTGCCGCTGGTTTCCGGGTGCCCTCATCCATACTAACCACAGGAGATCGCTCACTCAGCATAGGCTCCATTCACTGAACGCCTTGCATTGTTCTCCATAAAGGCGAAGCATTTTGTGATTGGATGAAAGTAGAGCTTGTGATTTCACTGTCCCACCTCTCCACCTGGTCCAATCACAGAACGCTTTGCATTCATTGAAAGGAATACGAGGCATTCTGTGAATGGAGTTTGTGGTGAAGGAGTGACCTTCCATGCAGCAGGGCTCCCAGGAGACATCAGTGATCCTTGTAGCTGTCTGTAAGGGGGGGGGCATTCTGAGCAGCACTCTAAAGGGACAATCTTCTTAGTGGTCACCAATGTAAGGGGCCCTTTTCTCCACAGACCCCCAATGAAGTGGTTTTCGCAGGGATTTCCTGGGACCTCAGTTATTTCAAGGGTTCCTCTACGCTAAAAAGTACGAGAAAGGCTGATATAGACCAATATATGAAGTAAGGCATGCTGGGATTGCAGTGCACCACGCTGTCCTGAGAACCCGCGGGGACGCCACTTCACCAACACCTCATCCCTGGGAATGACATCAGTCACCATATACACATCCAAACCTCACAGCCATGATGGATCAGGGAATGGATGAAGGTAAGTATGCACACAGGTAGGTCTGGTTTGGTTGTCCAGTGGGGCCATCTCCAGGGCCAGAAACTAATATACATTATAATCTGCAGCCTGTGGCGTATGGACATAGATCTCCTCAGGAGGATTGTAGTGACAACAACCAACTTTGTACCATGAAATGTACCGAGAGTCCCGGGGCCTTCCTGCGTCTACTGAACTATCACAGACGAGTCACATGAGAGGGCGAGCGCGGTACACGATGGCGAGCGGCCAGGTCAGGACATGTAATCCGCGGTCTGCGAGTGGAGGGGGCCAACGATTATATTAATCAGATTATCCCCAATCTGTGCCACACAGGAACCGGGGGAGCAACGCCCGACGGGAAATACCCGCGCGTAGATGAAAGGACAGAAATAGGAATATAGATCTCTAGAGAGATACATCCTGTATATAGAGATCAATACATGTAGATATAGATATATAGAGATCAATACATGTACATATAGATATATAGAGATCAATACATGTAGATACACAGAGATATATACAGAGAGATCTATAGACAGATGAAGAGATATACAAATACTGTATATATAGAGGTCCAGTATATAAATATTAGTGTGGATATAGATATATATATAGAAATAGATACACTATACTGGCAAAAGTATTGGTCTCCCACCTTCCCACACACATGACTTTTAATGGCCCCCCAGTCTTAGTCCGTAGGGTTCAATATTGAGTTGGCCCCGCCCTTTCCATGCACATGACCTTTAATGGCCCCCCAGTCTTAGTCCGTAGGGTTCAATATTGAGTTGGCCCCGCCCTTTCCATGCACATGACCTTTAATGGCCCCCCAGTCTTAGTCCGTAGGGTTCAATATTGAGTTGGCCCCGCCCTTTCCATGCACATGACCTTTAATGGCCCCCCAGTCTTAGTCCGTAGGGTTCAATATTGAGTTGGCCCCGCCCTTTCCATGCACATGACCTTTAATGGCCCCCCAGTCTTAGTCCGTAGGGTTCAATATTGAGTTGGCCCCGCCCTTTCCATGCACATGACCTTTAATGGCCCCCCAGTCTTAGTCCGTAGGGTTCAATATTGAGTTGGCCCCGCCCTTTCCACACACATGACCTTTAATGGCCCCCCAGTCTTAGTCCGTAGGGTTCAATATTGAGTTGGCCCCGCCCTTCCCACACACATGACCTTTAATGGCCCCCCAGTCTTAGTCCGTAGGGTTCAATATTGAGTTGGCCCCGCCCTTTCCCCGCACATGACCTTTCATGGGCCCCCAGCCTTAGTCCGTAGGGTTCAATATTGAGTTGGCCCCGCCCTTTCCCCGCACATGACCTTTCATGGGCCCCCCAGCCTTAGTCCGTAGGGTTCAATATTGGGTTGGCCCCGCCCTTTGCAGCTATAACAGCTTCAACTCTTCTGGGAAGGCCGTCCACAAGGTTTAGGAGGGTGTCTATGGGAAGGTTGGACCATTCTTCCAGAAGCACATTTGTCAGGTCAAGCACTGATGTCGGGGGAGGGGCACTGATGTCGGGGGAGGGGCACTGATGTCGGGGGAGGAGGCCTGGCTCGCAGTCTCCGCTCTAATTCATCCCAAAGGTGTTCTATGGGGTTGAGGTCAGTAAGTATGTAAGTGGATAGAAAACAGGTTACAGGGGCGTGTACAAAGGGGGGGGGGGGGGGTAATAAATAGCGAGTACTGAGACTGGTCTGGAGGGGTAAGTGGAGGTACCTCATGGCTCGGTCCTGGGACCAGTTCTGTATAATTCACTCAGAAATGATATAGAAGTCGATCTCAGTGTTTTCTGACCATACAAAGCTAAGCAGGACGATAACGTCACCAGACGTCCTCGATGAAATAACGGGATGGGAAACTACAAGAGATCGCCTAAAAGTGAGCAGAGCAGGCGATAGTCTGATAGATTGGGGTAGAGAGTTCCAGAGGATGGGGGAAGCTCTGGAGATGAGCATGGGAGGAGGAGACAAGGGAGCTAGAGAGCAGGAGGTCGTTGGAGGAGCGGAGAGGACAGTTTGGTGATATTTAGAGGTGGGATGTAATTTGGGGCGGAGTTATAAATGGCTTTATATGTTATTGTTAATGTTTTGAATTTTATCCATTGGGCAAAGGGAAGCCAGTGGAGGGATTGGCAGAGGGGGGTGGAGGACACTGAATGGAGGCCAGTGGAGGGATTGGCAGAGGGGGGTGGAGGACACTGAATGGAGGCCAGTGGAGGGATTGGCAGAGGGGGGTGGAGGACACTGAATGGAGGCCAGTGGAGGGATTGGCAGAGGGGGGTGGAGGACACTGAATGGAGGCCAGTGGAGGGATTGGCAGAGAGGGGTGGAGGACACTGAGTGGAGGGATTGGCAGAGGGGGGTGGAGGACACTGAGTGGAGGCCAGTGGAGGGATTGGCAGAGGGGGGTGGAGGACACTGAGTGGAGGCCAGTGGAGGGATTGGCAGAGGGGGGTGGAGGACACTGAATGGAGGCCAGTGGAGGGATTGGCAGAGGGGGGTGGAGGACACTGAATGGAGGCCAGTGGAGGGATTGGCAGAGGGGGGTGGAGGACACTGAATGGAGGCCAGTGGAGGGATTGGCAGAGGGGGGTGGAGGACACTGAATGGAGGCCAGTGGAGGGGATTGGCAGAGGGGGGTGGAGGACACTGAATGGAGGCCAGTGGAGGGATTGGGCAGAGGGGGGTGGAGGACACTGAGTGGAGGTCAGTGGAGGGATTGGCAGAGAGGGGTGGAGGACACTGAATGGAGGCCAGTGGAGGGATTGGCAGAGAGGGGTGGAGGACACTGAGTGGAGGCCAGTGGAGGGATTGGCAGAGGGGGTGTGGAGGACACTGAGTGGAGGCCAGTGGAGGGATTGGCAGAGGGGGGTGGAGGACACTGAGTGGAGGCCAGTGGAGGGATTGGCAGAGGGGGGTGGGGGAGGACACTGAGTGGAGGCCAGTGGAGGGATTGGCAGAGGGGGGTGGAGGACACTGAATGGAGGCCAGTGGAGGGATTGGCAGAGGGGGGTGGAGGACACTGAATGGAGGCCAGTGGAGGGATTGGCAGAGGGGGGTGGAGGACACTGAATGGAGGCCAGTGGAGGGATTGGCAGAGGGGGGTGGAGGACACTGAATGGAGGCCAGTGGAGGGATTGGTAGAGAGGGGTGGAGGACACTGAGTGGAGGCCAGTGGAGGGATTGGCAGAGAGGGGTGGAGGACACTGAGTGGAGGGATTGGCAGAGGGGGGTGGAGGACACTGAGTGGAGGCCAGTGGAGGGATTGGCAGAGGGGGGTGGAGGACACTGAGTGGAGGCCAGTGGAGGGATTGGCAGAGGGGGGTGGAGGACACTGAGTGGAGGCCAGTGGAGGATTGGCAGAGGGGGGTGGAGGACACTGAATGGAGGCCAGTGGAGGGATTGGCAGAGGGGGGTGGAGGACACTGAATGGAGGCCAGTGGAGGGATTGGCAGAGGGGGGTGGAGGACACTGAATGGAGGCCAGTGGAGGGATTGGCAGAGGGGGGTGGAGGACACTGAGTGGAGGCCAGTGGAGGGATTGGCAGAGAGGGGTGGAGGACACTGAATGGAGGTCAGTGGAGGGATTGGCAGAGAGGGGGAGTGTGGTGGAGGACACTGAGTGGAGGCCAGTGGAGGAATTGGCAGAGGGGGGTGGAGGACACTGAGTGGAGGCCAGTGGAGGGATTGGCAGAGGGGGGTGGAGGACACTGAGTGGAGGCCAGTGGAGGGATTGGCAGAGGGGGGGGTTGGCGGAGATGGAGCGGTTGGAAAGGTGAATGAGTCTGGCTGCCGTATTCAGGGATGGACTGAAGCGGGGATAGCCTGTGGTGAGGCAGGCCAGTGAGGAGGGAGTTGCAGTAGTCGAGTCGTGATATGATGAGGAGAGTGGGATGAGCTGTTTAGTGGTTTCTGGGGTTAGGAACGTGCGGATTTTGGCGATGTTGGAGGTGTTGCGGAGGATGGAGGACCTTAGTTATGGGGGATGGAGGAGCTCAGTTATTATAGTTGGAGAGCTCAGTGATGGGGGATGGAGGAGCTTAGTTGTGGGGATGGAGGAGCTCAGTGATGGGAGGGAGGAGCTCAGTTATGGGGGAGATGGAGGAGCTCAGTTATGGGGGATGGAGGAGCTTAGTTGTGGGGATGGAGGAGCTCAGTGATGGGGAGGGAGGAGCTCAGTTATGGGGATGGAGGAGCTCAGTTATGGGGGATGGATGGAGGCTCAGTGATGGGGGATGGAGGAGCTCAGTTACGGGGGATGGAGGAGCTCAGTGATGGGGGATGGAGGAGCTCAGTTACGGGGGATGGAGGAGCTTAGTTACGGGGGAGGGAGGAGCTCAGTTACGGGGGATGGAGGAGCTCAGTTACGGGGGATGGAGGAGCTCAGTTACGGGGGATGGAGGAGCTCAGTTATGACCAAACACTACAAACACTAGACCTATTCTCCCTGAGAGAAGAGATCCTGAAGAGAAATGCAGATACCTCGATGGTGATCCCAACACGGGGAGAAAACGATTACGTTTTAGAGAACTTAAGAAGACACGGGGCCACTCCATGAAATTGGAGAAATGGTTCAACTGTGAGGGGGCTTCTGTACTGTTTAGAGCAGTAAGGACCATCTACAATGAGGAGTCATCTCCATCCTGGACCTACAATGAGGACTCATCTCCATCCTGGATCTACAATGAGGAGTCATCTCCATCCTGGACCTACAATGAGGAGTCATCTCCATCCTGGACCTACAATGAGGACTCATCTCCATCCTGGACCTACAATGAGGAGTCATCTCTGTCCTGTGTTGTCTGGATGGGTGTCATCCATGTCTGCTGTGAGCCGCCATCTATGTATGGAGGATGGGAGACACGGATGCTGTTTCTATGGTGACAGTTACATTTCATACTTTATGCCGTCACCATGGAAACTGCATATGATGTGCAGAGGAACCTGCTGCGGGGGGGGCACAGGAGGGGGGGGGGGGGGGGTCTCTGTATAGTAATGAGGAGTATGGATGTGACCCTGGTAATGGAGGCCCCCCCACACCTTATACCAGAACATTCTGCCTGTAGTCAGGGATGGGGGGGATGGGGGGGATGGGGGGTATCTGCGCTGGGGCAGATGGACAGGAAGTCCGCTGTGTGCAGAGAACCCCCCCCCCCCCTAGGAACAGAACTTTATCCCAGTTATCTCCATTCCTGAAAGTTCTCCTCTACCTGGGAGTGATGGGGGGGGGGGGGGGGGGGGGTGCGGGGCCCCAGAGCTCACACTCCACTCCGCAGCTGGGAAACCGGAAAATCAGGGCTGACCTGAGAGACAGGAATCCGGAGACTTCCCTACAGGCGAGGTGTGATGTGTGTCCCACCCGAGGAACCTGAGGCCTCATATATACCCTGACTATATACCCCCTACTATATACCCTGACTGTATACCCCCCTACTGTATACCCTGACTGTATACCCCCCTACTGTATACCCCCCTACTATATACCCTGACTATATACCCCCTACTATATACCCTGACTATATACCCCCTACTATATACCCTGACTGTATACCCCCCTACTATATACCCCCCTACTATATACCCTGACTATATACCCCCTACTATATACCCCCCTACTATATACCCTGACTATACCCCCCTACTATATACCCCCCTACTATATACCCCCCTATATATACCCTGACTATATACCCCTACTATATACCCTGACTATATACCCCCTACTATATACCCTGACTGTATACCCCCCTACTATATACCCTGACTATATACCCCCTACTAT
>CATNWA010016602.1:0-167500 GCA_951230385.1 Staurois parvus
GGAAGAGGCATTTTGGGGAGGTGATGAAAGCAATAGTAGGGAGATGATAGCAATGAGGGGGGGAGATGTACAAGTTTTGGGGTGGAGCAGAGGGGTAAAGAAATGAGATTTGTGAACAGAGGATAGTAAAATGAAGAGCAGAAGAGGGGTGTATTATATAAAATAGGTACACGGAGTGGGACTCAGGTATGCAAGAGATGTTTCCCAGGGTGTTTCCTTGCAGTCTGTCCAGCATGCAGTAGAGTTTCTTGCTGTTGTTGTGTCTTCCTGCTGCTTAAGTTCTCCTGCTTTAGTTCAACTGCTGTGTTTAACTGCTCTGCACTCATTCAAAGCGCACTCCATCATAAGCAGCACCCCCATCAGAGACTGGGCTGTCCTTGTGCTGGCTGGGAGCTGTCATTTTGTCATCTGGAGTTGTTACTTCATCATTTGGGAGTGATTATTTTGAACAGTTGGAATCTGTCATTTTCCCAGCTGGAAGCTGTCATTTTGTCGGCCATTTCTTTGTGATTGTTGTTCTAGTAGGTTGTATACATCATTCAGATTGCTGCACTTCACAGGCAGGGTCAGAGCACCCCCTAGGTATTTGATGGAGTTTTATCATTTTAATGATTCACATTAAGCATGAATAGAATCACCGCTCCCTGCCAAACAGAATTTAAAAGAATATTTTTATGCTGTGCTATACGTTCACCAGGGCTCAGATTCCCCACCCAAACCCTAGTAATGTCCGGAGAACCCTACCTGAACCCAACCCAGGTATGTCTGGCTGATCACTACTGGTAGATCACATACTAGTTCATGGTAAGCAAGGTGTGAGTGTGAGGCTCCGTTCACACCAATGCGTTTTTTAGTGCTTTTTGCAGAAACGCAGTACAGTCCATTTAACATGGTTTCCTATGGAACAAGTTCACACCTGTGCTTTTTTTGAGCTGCTACGTTTTTGGAAAGGGTCAGGGACTTTTTTAAAAGCAAAAAGCAGCATTTTTGCTACAATAAAGTTCAAGGGAGAAGCTGCTGAAATGCACGGTAGTGTGTTTTTGCCGCATTTTGTGTTTTGCATTTTTATTCTGGCCAGCAACAACAAAAAAAAATTCCACTTCAACAACAACAAAAAAAAGAGTTGAACAAAATGCAAAACGCATCAAAAGCACGTCTAGAATGAGTGTAGAAAAACAAAACTGTGACCACAGTACTCCCCTCTGACAATGTCTTCATCTGCTTTTCTCTCCAGAAGGGATGGCGCCATCTAATTCCAGGACTGAGATACTGGGACAGAGATGACATAGTGAGAAAATTCTGGTGCCTGTGCAGTTTTTTGACTGTGTTTACAAATATCTGACACAGACCCAGCCCTGCTGCAGTCTATCATTCTACAAAGTTGCAATGTTAAAGTCTGATCACGGGGGAGACTGAGGAAATGCTTTCCTCTTGCCTGCAGCAGACTGCTGACATAATCTCAGGGCAGGGTCATTTGGGGTGGCATTCAATGGAGACATTTATGGAAAATTTGTCATTTTTCAGAAATGATACTGTATATTTTGAGATATCGGGAATTTATCCATAAAGACATTTTAGGCTGAATTCACACCTGTGCGTCTCTTACACTTACCCTTCAGGCCATTATGATACCATGTTATAGAACAGTAGTCTCCAAACTGCAGCCCTTTACTTGCTTTTGTCTGGCCTCAGGGCATTATTCATCCCACTGCTAGCAACAGCGTGGCATAGTTCCTACCACTGATACTGACAATGGGGCACCTTCTTCCCACTGATACAATGATGGGACACTATTCCTCCCACTGATACCAATGATGGGACACTATTCCTCCCACTGATACCAATGATGGGACACTATTCCCCCCACTGATACCAATGATGGGGCACTATTCCTCTCACTGATACCAAACGATGGGGCACTATTCCCCCCACTGATACCAATGATGGGCCACTATTCCTCCCACTGATACCAACGATGGAGCACTATTCCTCCTACTGATACAAATGATGGGGCACTATTCCTCCCACTGATACCAATGATGGGGCACTATTCCTCCCCCACTGATACCAATGATGGGGCACTATTCCTTCCACTGACACCAATGATGGGGGCACTATTCCTCCCACTAATACCAATGATGGGACACTATTCCTCCCACTGATACCAATTCATGGGGCACTATTCCTCCCACTGATACCAATGATGGGGCACTATTCCTCCCACTGATACAAATGATGGGGCACTATTCCTTCCACTGACACCAATGATGGGGCACTATTCCTCCCACTAATACCAATGATGGGACACTATTCCTCCCACTGATACCAATCATGGGGCACTATTCCTCCCACTGATACCAATGATGGGGCACTAATATTCCTCCCACTGATACAAATGATGGGGCACTATTCCTCCCACTGATACCAATGAGGGGGCACTATTCCTTCCACTGATACCAATGATGGGGCACTATTCCTCCCACTGATACCAATGAGGGGGCACTATTCCTTCCACTGATACCAATGATGGGGCACTATTCCTCCCACTGATACCAATGATGGGGCATTATTCCTCCCAGGGACACCAATGATGGGGCACTATTCCTCCACTGATACCAATGATAGGACACTATTCCTCCCACTGATACCAATGATCGGGCACTATTCCTCCCACTGATACCAATGATGGGGCACTATTCCTCCCACTGCTCTACCAATGATGGGGCACTATTCCTCCCACTGACACCAATGATGGGGCACTATTCCTCCACTGATACCAATGATGGGGCACTATTCCTCCCACTGATACCAATGATGGGGCACTATTCCTCCCACTGGACACCAATGATGGGGCACTATTCTTCCCACTGATTACCCAATGATGGGGCACTATTCAACCAACTGCTACCAATGATGGAGCACTATTCCTCCACTGATACCAATCATGGGCACTATTCCTTCCACTGAAACAATGATGGGGCACTATTCCTCCACTGATTACCAATCATGGGCCACTATTCCTCCCGCTGATACAATGATGGGGCACTATTCATCCCACTGATACCAATGATGGGAGCACTATTCCTCCACTGATATCCAATGATGGGGCACTATTCCTCCACTGATACCAGTGATGGGGCACTATTCTCTCACTGATACCACTGATGGGGCACTATTCCTCTCACTGATACCAATGATGGGGCACTATTCCTCCCACTGATACCAATGATGGGGCACTATTCTCCCACTAATTACCAATGATGGAGCACTATTACCTCCACTGATACAATGTATTGGGGCACTATTCCTCCATGATACCAATGATGGAGCGAGCACTATTCCTCCACTGATACCAATGATGGGACACTATTCCCTCCCACTGACACCAATGATGGGGCACTATTCTCCAACATAATTACCAATGATGGAGCACTATTCCTCCCACTTGATACATCCATGATGGGGCACTATTCCTCCCATTGAAACTGATACCAATGATGCGGGGCACTATTCCTCCACTGATACCAATGATGGGGCACTATTCCTCCCACTGATACCAATGATGGGACATATTCCTCCCACTGATGACCCAATGATGGGGCACTATTCCTCCCATGATACCAATGATGGAGCATATTCCTCCCACTGATACCAATGATGGGGCACTATTCTCCCACTAATACAATGATGGAGCACTATTCCTCCCACTGATACCAATGATGGGACACTTATTCCTCCCACTAATACCAATGATGGAGCACTATTCCTTCCACTGATACCAATGATGGGGCACTATTCCTCCACTGATCCCCAATGATGGGGCCACTATTCCTCCACTGATACCAATGATGGCGAATTTCTTACTGACATCAGGACAGTTTTCATTTGCCATAGTTTGGCCCCTCTAATGTTTAAAGAAAGTAAATTGGCCCTTTGTTTAGAAAATTTGGAGACCTCTGTTCTAGAAGGTTCCTATCTCCTGCACGGTATAATGCTGCATAGTACTCTCTCTTTGGGAGCTCCCACATATCAAGGCCCCCCACCGCCATCCCCCAACCTGACATCAATCCTCCGTAGTCTTGCGCCTTGTATAAATGTTGATGGCCTTCATGATTGCCATTGTTCCAAAATGAGCTCCAATCATGAGAAATCCACAGCACAGCACTGACCTTTGGATTACGGGTGATCTTAGTACAATGGGACTGCAGGGAAACGATCGGGTGGCCGCCCACTGAAGCGTATGGTAAAAATGGTGAATGAAAGACTCTACAGACTTTATCTTTCAGTTATAGGTGGAATCTAAAAAAGTAATTCTTAGTTACGTTTGTTGAGATTTCATCCATAGGACACTACCCCCATCAAACTTTAAAGCTTCATTCTTGGATTCTTGATTTTCTAAAGCCGTCCATAGATGTGTTAATGGGAGAATCCATCCGCGCGGAGTTATTGTGTTCTCCTGGCACGGAGGCGCGGTACGTGGGGGCGTGATTGGAGAGTTACACCGTGATTATTGCTCAGCGGCAATAAAAACGAAAAACTCAAATAGGTGGTCATACAACAATTGAATTGGGTACAATCAGCCTGAACTTGGTCGGGATTCGAACCATCTTTTGGTTGCTTAAGACATGCGGCTAAGATTGCCAAGCCTCGGAAAAGCCATCTTGGTTAACCACTTGATTTTTTTATGGATATGTTTTATAGCAAAAACTAAAAAATATTGTTTTGGGGTTTTTTTCTAAACTTTCAGTCTTTTTTTTTTATAGTGCACAAAAAAAAAAAGAACCCCACAGAGGCGATCAAATACCACGCGAAAGAAAGTTTTATTTGTGGGAAAAAAGGACATCAATTTCAGCAGCAGCGAGCGCATGATCCGAGCAATTGTCAGCTAAAGTAACGCAGCGCCGTAACGCAAAAAATGTTAAAAAAATGCACTTACACTAAACCACATGCAACTGTGGTACTATGTGATTAGGTTCCTGCGTTTACGATGTGCGTTTGGGGTGCCATTAAAGTGTCACTAAACACAGGACTCTGCAGTCACTATGTCGGTCTCCCAGGACCCTGCATTCACTATATCTGGTCTCCCCGGACCCTGCATTCACTATATTCTGGTCTCCCTGGACCCTGCATTCGCTATATCCGGTCTCCCTGGACCTGCATTCACTATATATTCGGTCTCCCCGGACCATGCATTCACTATAATCCGGTCTCCCCGGACCCTGCATTCACTATATTCGGTCTCCCAGGAACATGCATTCACTATATCCGGTCTCCCAGGACCTGCATTCACTATATCAGCTTCCCCAGACCCTGCAATTCACTATATCTGGTCTCCCGGACCCTAAATTACTATATCCGGTCTCCCCGGACCTGCATTCGCTATATACCGGTCTCCCCGGACCTGCATTCACTATATCCGCTCTCCCAGGACCCTGCATTCACTATATCCGCTCTCCCCGGACCCTGCATTCACTATATCCGGTCTCCCGGACCTGCATTCACTTATATTCGGTCTCCCGGACCTGCATTCATATATCGGTCTCCCCGGATCCTGCATTCACTATATCTGGTCTCCCATAGGACCCTGCATTCACTATATCAGCTCTCCCCGAACCCTGCATTCACTATATTGGTCTCCCCGGACCCTGCATTCACTATATCCGGTCTCCCCGGACCCCGCATTCATATATCCGGTCTCCCCGGACCCCGCATTCACTATATCTGGTCTCCCCGGACCCTGCATTCACTATATCCGGTCTCCCACTGACCCTGCATTCACTATATCCGCTCTCCCCGGACCCTGCATTCACTATATCTGGTTCCCCGGACCCTGCATTCACCATATCCGGTCTCCCCGGACCCTGCATTCACCATATCCGGTCTCCCCGGACCCTGCATTCACCATATCCGGTCTCCCGGGACCTGCATTCACTATATCCAGTCTCCCCGGACCCCTGCATTCACTATATCCGGTCTCTCCCCGGACCCTGCATTCACTATATCCGGTCTCCCCGGACCCTGCATTCACTATATCCGGTCTCCCCGGACCCTGCAATTCACTATATCTGGTCTAAACCCAGGACCCTGCATTCACTATATCCGGTCTCCCGGACCCTGCATTCACTATATCTGGTCTCCCCGGACCCTGCATTCACTTATCTGGTCTCCCACAGAACACACAACATGGAAGTGCAATTGTTTTAATAAATATAAACTGCTAAATACTTTTTCTCATCAGCAGTTAGAGCAGTCTTGTGACTTCTATCAGTGTCCAGCAGAGCACTGGTTACAGCTTGCAGGAGAAGTTTTCATTTTGCTGTAGGAGGATGAAGAACCCCTGGCCTCTGTCTGGGCAGTGCTGATTGGCCCTGTGCTGATCACATGCACTCTCCCAAGAAAAAAAAAAAAAACCTCTCTAGCAATACACACCAAACTGAGCATGTGCAAAGTGTCTCCACACGATATGCCTTATCAGGAGATAAGAGGGGGGCACTGGAAGAAGGGGAGGATCAGAGAAGACAGGATCAAACAGTGTTTTACACAATGCAGAGAATTAAACCCTTAGGTTCCACAGTGAGTATAACCAGCATGCTTTACTGCATATACAGACTGATTGTACTGTTGTGGGTTTAGTAACACTTTAACAATACATTGTTGACCGCTTGCGGATCGCATGAGCAGTGCATTTGAATGCAGTGGAGGGAAAGCATCAGCCTTCAGCCTGCGTTCACACTTGTGCGGTGCGGAACACCTCATGTGGTTCACACAGGAATCACACCACCTTCCTGTGCACATCACATGCGATGTCTGTACGGTGCGATTTGAGCCATTCATTTTGTATGGCTCAAATCGCACCGCGCATCTGCATCAAAACCCTTTTTATTGCCGCACCTGAATCCGATAGCATGGGTGTGAATGCCCATGCGATCCGATTTTAGAAATCGCTGTTTCGGGGGTGTCGTTAATTTAGCAGTGACACTCGCAGCAGAAATGCATGAACGCTGTGTGATTTTAATGCGGTGTGGGAAACGCACATTTCCCACATTGCATCAGCGTGAACCTAGGCTCAAGGCAGAATACACAGGATGAATGTATTTACACAATATTTGCAGATCTCAGGGTTCAGCTTTAACCACTTGAGCTCCAGAGGATTTACCCCCTTAATGACCAGGCCTCTTTTTGCTACTCGGCGCTGCACTAATTCAACTGATAATTGCGCGGTCATGCAATGCTGCACCCAAACAAAATTTATGTCCTTTTTTTCACACAAATAGAGCTTTCTTTCGGTGTAATTTGATCACCTGTGGGTTTTTTTTTTTTTTCACGCTATAAACAAAAAAAGGCCAAAAATTTTGAAGAGAAAAACGATATTTTTTACTTTCAGCTATAAAAAATATATAGTAAACTCGAAGTTGGTATATAAATTTAGGCCAAAATGTATTCTGCTCCATGTTTTTGGTAAAAAAAAATCCCAATAAGTGTATATTGATTGCTTTGTGTGACAGTTATAGCGTCTACAAACTATGGTATAGATACTGCAATTTACACCATTTTTCTGCTATACAGCGCTGCGCTAGTTTAACGGACAATTGCACGGTCATGCAATATGGTACATAAATGAATTTACATCCTTTTTTTCTCACAAATAGAGCTTTCTTTCTTGGTATTTGATCGCCTGTGCGGTTTTTATTTTTTGCGCTATAAAAAAAAAAGGCTGACAATTTTGAGGAAAAAAAACAATATTTTGGACTTTTTGCTATAAAACATGTCCAGTAAAAAAAAATGCAAAAATCAAATTTAGTAATAAATTTCTGCCAAAATGCATTCTGCTGCGACATGTCTTTGCTAAAAAAAACCCCAATACGTGTAAATTAATTGGTTTACGTGAAAGTTATAGCGTTTACAAATGGCGGTAAAGATACTGGGATTTTTAGGGGGGACTTATGGCGGGACTGCGGCGGACATTCTGACATTGGGGGGTACTGACTTGAGGTCACTGACATCCCCAAAAACACTAATACAGTGATCAGTGCAAAAAAAAATCCACTGACACTGTACTAATGGCAATGGGGAGGAAGGGGTTAACTTTATTTTGCAGGGAAGGGTTATAGGAGTGAGGGGAGTGTTTTACTAGGGGGCGGGGGTGTGTACTGGGCGGGACAAGGCTGATCGAGAAAGAGAAACTGTTCTTTCTCGATCAGCTCATCCTCGAGCTGACAGGGAAGTGACAGACAGCACAGCTACTGCAGGTGTGCTGTCTGTCACTGTTTGCCGCCGATCGCCGGGAGATAGCCGCTAAGGAGCGGCTGTGACCCGGCGACTGACATCTGCGGCGGTGATCCGCGGGACAGATAGGGCGCCTCACGCACGCCCCCTAATTGTTTACAAAACACACGTTTTAAAACGTGGTTTTGCCTGCGAGGGCCGCCCTGCCGCCGTATATGTACAGTGGCTGGGCGGCATGTAGTTAAATTCATTTTGCGATATTGTTCTCAGGAAATCCACGCGGAATAGTCAGTATCGTTTTTTTTTTGCCAAAGCAGGTACGTCCGCAGGCACAGAATCATTTCCAAAGTCGCAGCAGGTAGGAATTAGTGGGGATTTTTTTTTTCTTTATAACCTTTAGCGTCTTTAGAGGGTTTATATAAAATACCACATTTACATATTCATTATATCCAGTTATTAATAAAAGAGAGAGCCAAACTGAGTTCCAATCAAAGCGACTCCATCACTTGGGTAACTATGTAATGCCGCAAGGAATCGCATCTGATTCCTTTACTAAATGCTGCAGGAATCTGCGTTATCCAACCCCTGGTTCACATATGTGTGCCCGTGTGGACCACGATTTGTGCGGGCACGAGAGCCCATTCATTTGAATGGATTCCAGTGTCCCAGGACACGCAGGGAAGAAATCCCTGCACTACTTGGGAAATCGCAGCCTGCATGGGAACCTAGGTTCCCAGTACGGTTGCAATTCCCAGTGCGGGCGGCGTGCCATTAGAATTAATGGCACCCGCCTGCAGGTCCGGCATTCCTCTGTGTGGGTGGTGCGGCTGCAGGTATTTGTGCGGGTCCCGCAGTGGCACCACCCGCACAGATATGAACCGAGCCTTACCCTAGATTCACACCTAAGCATTTTCCGCAGCGATTTGTATTTTGCAGAAACGCAGTACAGTCCATTGAACATGATTTCCTATGAGACACGTTCAAAATCTAGGCGTTTTCACCCGGTGCGATTTTTGGAAAGGGTCAGGAACTTTTTTGAACGCAAAAAGTTGCGTTTTGATTCTATAGACTTCAATGGAAACGCTGCAGAAAAGCATGTATTGCGTTTTTACTGAATTTTTGATGCGTCATTGATGCTTTTTTTGCATTTTAAATCTGCCTAGCAACAAGAAAAAAAAAACAAAAAAAACAAAATGCTTCAAAAATGCAAAATGCAACGCAAAACGCAATGCAGAAAACGGCTCAAACGCAACCTGCATAAGTGTGAACCTACCTTTAGTCACCCGTCACAACGCTGTGATTTCAAATCAAGCAATTTGTGTGCAATTTCATCGCGATTTCAGGTGCGATTTCTGAGGACTTTATTGCTACTTGTGAACAGGGGCGGAATGACCATTTGGGAACTCCCCAAGGGCCCGGGGTCAGTAGGGGGCCCCATGAGATGCCCCTGGTACCTTTTTCATAGGCTTTTTTGGGTGTGGTTTGAGTTTGGGTGAGGACACAGGGGCCCCATGATCCCCTATTGCCCGGGGGCCCCATGAGTTGTCAGTCCGCCCCTGCTTGTGAAGATTTTTTAATGATTTCTTACAATTTGCAGAGCGATTTCCATAATATTCTATGTCTGTGAAAGAACAACAAAACTGTGGAAAAGTAATGCGAGAACTACTTTAGAAATTGCAGCTGCACCAAATCGCACGTTAAGACACTGAAGCAGGGGCGGACTGACCATTTGGAAACTCGGGCACTGCCCGAGGGCCCGGGGTCAGTAGGGGGCCCCATGGGATGCCCCTGGTACCTTTTTCATAGGCTTTTTTGAGTTTGGGCAAGGACACAGGGGCCCCGTGATCCCCAATTGCCCGGGGGGCCCATGAGCTGTCAGTCCGCCCCTGCACTGATGTCTTAATCTGCCCAGCAACAAGTTGCCAACTGCCCCTAGGGGCAGACTGACCATTTAGCCACTTGAGCACTGCCCAAGGGCCTGGGGTCCGTAGGGGGCCCCATGAGATGCCCCTGGTACCTTTCATAGGCTTTTTTGGGTGTGGTTTGAGTGTGGGCGAGGACACTAGGGCCCCATGATTTCATATTGCCTGGGGGCCCCATGAGTTGTCAGTTTGCCCCTGGTCCCGATCTCCTCTATCGATCTGGACCTTTCCCGATCATGTGACCGCCCGTGACGGCGAATCACGGGGGTCACACAAACTTGTCAAAACCCCCCCCCTCCCGACTTCTGAAACCCTTAAAGGGCCCCTGCCCCCCCCAAAAAAATGCAAAATGCATCGAAAACGCATAAATAATGTGCAAAAACGCAAAATACCACAAAAGCACTACAGAAATGCATCAAATCAAAACTGTATTAGTGTGAAAAAAACCCAGGTCCGGTTCACACCAGAACGCAGCTCACAAACGCAGCGCACTGTTGCAGGAACCAGTTGTATTGGTACCAGGGGCGGACTGACAACTCATGGGGCCCCCGGGCAATAAGGGATCATGGGGCCCCTGTGTCCTTGCCCAAACTCAAAAAAGTCTATGAAAAAGGTACCAGGGGCATCTCATGGGGCCCCCTACTGACCCCGGGCCCTCAGTCAGTGCCCGAGTTTCCAAATGGTCAGTCCGCCCCTGATTGGTACCATAGCACCATGCGATTTGGGGCGGTGCATTTTTCAGATTTGGGGCGCATGCACTTTGTGTGTGCAATTCAGTGTGATTTCAGATGAATCAGATGAATGGTCTGAAACATTGCGCTGCAGGGGAACGCACAGGAATCGCCCAGGAAAACACGCACTGTATTCCTATGTGATTCTGGTGTGAAGCAGCTCTTACAGTTTGGTTTTGCTGCCAGAGCTTACTTTGCATTCTTTTTTTTTTTTATGTGTTTAAAAATAATAATTTTAGACTTGGAGATGACTTGAACCCCCCCAAACAGTAGATATATTTTTCGGAAGCAGACACCCTAGAGGATGAAATGGGGGGAGTTTTACGTCACTTCGGTTTATCAAGGGCAAGTTTCAATAAAGGATACACTAAAGTTCATTTTAGGGCACAAAAACTCTACATATTACTCATTTTTTGGGGGTAAAATATAAAAGATGAGGTTGCGCCGAGCAGGGGCGGACTGACAACTCATGGGGCCCCCCCTCATGGGGCCCCTGTGTCCTTGCCCAAACTCAAAAAAGCCTATGAAAAAGGTACCAGGGGCATCTCATGGGGCCCCCTACTGACCCCGGGCCCTCAGGCAGTGCCCGAGTTTCCAAATGGTCAGTCTGCCCCTGGCACCGAGTAAATAGATACCCAACATGTCAAGCTGTAAGTCACCGGTCACACCGCTGCGATTTGGGTGCAATTTTAGAGCGATTTCTGAAGACTTTATTGCTACTTGTGAAGATTTTCAGCGATTTCTGCAATTTGTAGAGCGATTTCCATTATACTCTAGGCTAATTGTATTTTTAGATAAGACCTTTTCTCTTTTCATGACATGTCCTATCTTAGGCCATTGATGTCATCACTGGGTCTCTGTGCTTCTCTATGCAATACAAGCAGATCATGGCTGGTGGGAGTCTGATTACATTTTTAGATAAGACCTTTTCTCTTTTCATGACATTCTATTTTTGACCCATTGATGTCTTCATTGGATCTCTGTGCTTCTCTATGCAGTGCAGGCCGATTGACTGGTGGGAGGCTGATTACATTTTTAGACCTTTTCTCTTTTCATGACATCTCCTATTTTAGGCCCTTTGATGTCATCACTGGTGCGCTTCTCTAGACAGTGCAGGAAGATCATGACTGGTAGGAGGCTGATGACATTTTTAGATCTTTTCTCTTTTTATGACATGTCTTATTTTAGACCCATTGATGTCATCACTGGATCTCTGTGCTTCTCTATGCAATACAGGCAGATCATGGCTGGTGGGAGGCTGATGACATTTTTAGATAAGACCTTTTCTCTTTTCATGACATGTCCTATCTCTTAGGCCCATTGATGTCATCACTGGATCTCTGTGCTTCTCTATGCAATGCAGGCAGATCAAGACTGGTGGGAGGGGCCAGTACATAGCTTCCTGAAAACATGACAGCACCCTGCCTCAGCACTCCTTTCTGGAGCCTTTAGCCCTGATGTGGGAGGAGTTATGCAAATATCAAAATGCCATGATGGGTTGAGGAGTGGGCATTCCTAGGCAGGCTCACTTGCTAGGTAACGCCCACATGTAATGCTGACCAGGGGAGGACTGACCATTTGGGAACTCAGGCACTGCCCAAGGGCCCCCGGGGTCAGTAGGGGGCCCCGTGAAGTGCCCCTGGTACCTTTCATAGGCTTTTTTGGGTGTGCTTTGAGTGTGGGCTAGGACACAGGGGCCCCATGATCCCCTATTGCCCGGGGGCCCCATGAGTTGTCAGTCCGCCCCTGATGCTGAGCCTCCTTGCTTGAAAGCACTAAAATCCAATGAATGGAAGGGGCATGTCAGGGACAGCCAGCCTGGGGAGTAAAAAGCGCTAGATGATGCTAGACGTCCTCCAGCCAGAAAATGAGGTGCAGCTCTATCTGGCTTGCTGCATCTTCTATTGCACATTCCCTGGTTCCCCCTCCCCCATCTACATGCTGCTGGAGTGTTTCAATAAAACCTTTCCATTTTCATTACGTACCAGTGATGTCAGGGTCTCTGTACTTCTCTATGCAATGCAGGCAGATCGTGGCCGGTGAGACAGGCTGGCAGGATGCTGTACATAGCTTCCTATTAAAAAAAAAAAAAATCATTGCACATTGTGAGAAGCTCACAGTGTGCAGTGAAATCAGAGAAAGCCATTTCAGTCCAGGAGAGGAGCCGGAGGTCAGATGTAAATTTGTATTTGCAATTAGAGATCGCTCAGTCCCAGAGTCCTGGTTCCCCCCCCGGAGGTGGTATTAGGTATCACAGAGGCACAATGCTTGCTCTGCCTGTATGTGCATCGATCGATCTGTCACAATGTACATTAGAAGGGACACTATTGATGTCGGTGTCAGCCCGAGTTTTGGATCTGACAGTAAATGTTCCTCTTGTTAGAGGCGATGGCATTGTAAGTGTGGCTGCAATCCGCCGTCATTGTTCTCACAAGAAGAATGTCTGTTCCCAGCCCCCCGGGGGTCTGTGCCTCAGGGCCGGCCAAGAGCTCTGAGAATGGCAAATCCTTCACTGGACTCTAATGGGAGCCGTGAGTCACCGAGGCCCCGACCGCCAACACCGTAATTACCAACAAATAGAAACACATGTTTTCACATCCTCCCCTTGGCTGGAGGACACGCTCTTCATTCTGCAAACCACATGCTACATTCATAAAGCTGACCATGGGGGGGCGCCAGGTCCAGTCGAATTTTTTATGGCACCAGTATAGGTGTCAGTTGGTCAAAGCATGGTGGACATCAACAGGTGTCAGTAGGCATGGTAGGACCCTCCAAGGTCCCTTTGAGACATTGGCACGCTGGAGACCAGTTCCACTGCTAGGCTCATGTGTTGCCATATAGATTCTCCAACCTCGTAATACAGGTCGGTGGGCGCTGGGCACATGTTGAGATTGGCAAATCCTTCGCTGGACTCAGATGGGAGCCGTGAGTTACCGAGGCCCCGACCGCCAACACCGTAATTACCAACAAATAGAAACACATGTTTTCACATCCTCCCCTTGGCTGGAGGACACGCTCCTCATTCTGCAAACCACATGCTACATTCATAAAGCTGACCATGAGGGGGCGCCAGGTCCAGTCAAATTTATTATGGCACCAATATAGGTGCAGGGGCGGACTGACAACTCATGGGGCCCCCAGGTAATAGGGGATCATGGGGCCCCTGTGTCCTTGCCCAAACTCAAAAAAATCTATGAAAAAGGTACCAGGGGCATCTCATGGGGCCCCCTACTGACCCCAGGCCCTCGGGCAATGCTCAAGTTTCCAAATGGTCAGTCCGCCCCTGCATAGGTGTCAGTTGGTCAAAGCATGGTGGACATCAACAGGTGTCAGTAGGCATGGTAGGACCCCCCCAAGGTCCCATTGAGACATTGGCATGCTGGAGACCAGTTCCACTGCTAGGCTCATGCGTTGCCATGTAGGTTCTCCAATCTCGTAATACAGGTCGGTGGGCGCTGGGCACATGTTGAGAATGGCAAATCCTTCGCTGGACTCTAATGGGAGCCGTGAGTCACCGAGGCCCCGACCGCCAACACCGTAACTACCAACAAATAGAAACACATGTTCTCACATCCTCCCCTTGGCTGGAGGACATGCTCTTCATTCTGCAAACCACATGCTACATTCATAAAGCTGACCATGGGGATCGCCAAGTCCAGTTGAATTTTTTATGGCACCAGTATAGGTGTCAGTTGGTCAAAGCATGGACATCAACGGGTGTCAGTAGGCATGGTAGGATACCCCAAGGTCCCATTAAGACCAGTTTCACTGCTAGGCTCATGCGTTCCCATGTAGGTTCTCCAACCTCGTAATACAGGTCGGTGGGCGCTGGGCACATGTTGAGAATGGCAAATCCTTCGCTGGACTCTAATGGGAGCCGTGAGTCACCGAGGCCCCGACCGCCAACACTGTAATTACCAACAAATAGAAACACATGTTTTCACATCCTCCCCTTGGCTGGAGAACATGCTCCCCATTCTGCAAACCACATGCTACATTCATAAAGCTGACCATGGATTTAAGGGGGGCGCCAGGTCCAGATGACTTTTTCATTGTACCAGTATAGATGTAAGTTGGTCAAAGAATGGTGGACATCAACAGGTGTCAGTAGGCAAGGTAGGACCCCCCCAAGGTCCCATTGAGACATTGGCACGCTGGAGACCAGTTCCACTGCTAGGCTCATGCGTTGCCATATAGGTTCTCCAATCTCGTAATACAGGTCGGTGGGTGCTGGGCACATGTTGAGAATGGCAAATCCTTTGCTGGACTCTAATGGGAGCCATAAGTTACCAAGGCCAAACCACATGATTCATAAAGCTGACCAGGCCAAGTCCAGTCGACTTTTCATGGTACCGTAATTACCAACAGTAAATAGGACTCCCCAAGGTCCCATTGAGACATTGGCATGCTGGAGTTCCACTGCTAGGCACATGATGCCATGTGGGTTCCCCTTGGTCGGTGGGCGCTGGGCACATGTTGAGAATGGCACCTTCCTCATTCTGCAAACCAATGACCACCAACACCGTAATTACCAACATTCATGTTTAAATCCTCCCCTTGGCTGGAGGGGTGCTCCTCATTCTGCAAACCCAATGCTACATTCCTGACCATGGGGGGTGCCAAGTCCAGTCGACTTTTCATGGTACCAGAATAGGTGTCAGTTGGTCAAAGCATGGACATCAACAGGTGTCAGTAGGCAAGGTAGGACTCCCCAAGGTCCCATTGAGACATTGGCATGCTGGAGACCAGTTCCACTGCTAGGCACATGAGTTGCCATGTAGGTTCTCCAATCTCGTAATACAGGTCGGTGGGCGCTGGGCACATGTTGAGAATGGCAAATCCTTCGCTGGACTCTAATGGGAGCCGTGAGTCACCGAGGCCAAGACCACCAACACCGTAATTACCAACAAATAGAAACACATGTTTTCACATCCTCCCCTTGGCTGGAGGACACGCTCCTCATTCTGCAAACCACATGCTACATTCATAAAGCTGACCATTGGGGGGCGCCAGGTCCAGTTGACTTTTCTTGGTACCAGCATAGGTCTCAGTTGGTCAAAGCATGGTGGACATCAACAGGTGTCAGTAGGCACGGTAGGGCCCCCCCAAGGTCCCATTGAGACATTGGCATGCTGGAGACCAGTTCCACTGCTAGGCTCATGCGTTGTCATGTAGGTTCTCCAATCTCGTAATACAGGTCGGTGGGCGCTGGGCACATGTTGAGAATGGCAAATCCTTCGCTGGACTCTAATGGGAGCCGTGAGTCACCGAGGCCCCGACCGCCAACACTGTAATTACCAACAAATAGAAACACATGTTTTCACATCCTCCCCTTGGCTGGAGAACATGCTCCCCATTCTGCAAACCACATGCTACATTCATAAAGCTGACCATGGATTTAAGGGGGGCGCCAGGTCCAGTTGACTTTTTCATTGTACCAGTATAGATGTAAGTTGGTCAAAGAATGGTGGACATCAACAGGTGTCAGTAGGCAAGGTAGGACCCCCAAGGTCCCATTGAGACATTGGCACGCTGGAGACCAGTTCCACTGCTAGGCTCATGTGTTGCCATGCAGGTTCTCCAATCTCGTAATACAGGTCGGTGGGCGCTGGGCACATGTTGAGAATGGCAAATCCTTCGCTGGACTCTAATGGGAGCCGTGAGTCACCGAGGCCAAGACCACCAACACCGTAATTACCAACAAATAGAAACACATGTTTTCACATCCTCCCCTTGGCTGGAGGACACGCTCCTCATTCTGCAAACCACATGCTACATTCATAAAGCTGACCATGGGGGGTGCCAAGTCCAGTCGACTTTTCATGGTACCAGAATAGGTGTCAGTTGGTCAAAGCATGGACATCAACAGGTGTCAGTAGGCAAGGTAGGACTCCCCAAGGTCCCATTGAGACATTGGCATGCTGGAGACCAGTTCCACTGCTAGGCACATGAGTTGCCATGTAGGTTCTCCAATCTCGTAATACAGGTCGGTGGGCGCTGGGCACATGTTGAGAATGGAAAATCCTTCGCTGGACTCTAATGGGAGCCGTGAGTCACCGAGGCCCCGACCGCCAACACTGTAATTACCAACAAATAGAAACACATGTTTTCACATCCTCCCCTTGGCTGGAGAACATGCTCCCCATTCTGCAAACCACATGCTACATTCATAAAGCTGACCATGGGGGGTGCCAAGTCCAGTCGACTTTTCATGGTACCAGAATAGGTGTCAGTTGGTCAAAGCATGGACATCAACAGGTGTCAGTAGGCAAGGTAGGACTCCCCAAGGTCCCATTGAGACATTGGCATGCTGGAGACCAGTTCCACTGCTAGGCACATGAGTTGCCATGTAGGTTCTCCAATCTCGTAATACAGGTCGGTGGGCGCTGGGCACATGTTGAGAATGGCAAATCCTTCGCTGGACTCTAATGGGAGCCGTGAGTCACCGAGGCCAAGACCACCAACACCGTAATTACCAACAAATAGAAACACATGTTTTCACATCCTCCCCTTGGCTGGAGGACACGCTCCTCATTCTGCAAACCACATGCTACATTCATAAAGCTGACCATTGGGGGGCGCCAGGTCCAGTTGACTTTTCTTGGTACCAGCATAGGTGTCAGTTGGTCAAAGCATGGTGGACATCAACAGGTGTCAGTAGGCACGGTAGGGCCCCCCCAAGGTCCCATTGAGACATTGGCATGCTGGAGACCAGTTCCACTGCTAGGCTCATGCGTTGTCATGTAGGTTCTCCAATCTCGTAATACAGGTCGGTGGGCGCTGGGCACATGTTGAGAATGGCAAATCCTTCGCTGGACTCTAATGGGAGCCGTGAGTCACCGAGGCCCCGACCGCCAACACTGTAATTACCAACAAATAGAAACACATGTTTTCACATCCTCCCCTTGGCTGGAAAACATGCTCCCCATTCTGCAAACCACATGCTACATTCATAAAGCTGACCATGGATTTAAGGGGGGCGCCAGGTCCAGTTGACTTTTTCATTGTACCAGTATAGATGTAAGTTGGTCAAAGAATGGTGGACATCAACAGGTGTCAGTAGGCAAGGTAGGACCCCCAAGGTCCCATTGAGACATTGGCACGCTGGAGACCAGTTCCACTGCTAGGCTCATGTGTTGCCATGCAGGTTCTCCAATCTCGTAATACAGGTCGGTGGGCGCTGGGCACATGTTGAGAATGGCAAATCCTTTGCTGGACTCTAATGGGAGCCATGAGTTACCAAGGCCCCGACCGCCAACACCGTAATTACCAACAAATAGAAACACATGTTTTCACATCCTCCCCTTGGCTGGAGGACATGCTCTTCATTCTGCAAACCACATGCTACATTCATAAAGCTGACCATGGGGGGTGCCAAGTCCAGTCAACTTTTCATGGTACCAGAATAGGTGTCAGTTGGTCAAAGCATGGACATCAACAGGTGTCAGTAGGCAAGGTAGGACTCCCCAAGGTCCCATTGAGACATTGGCACGCTGGACACCAGTTCCACTGCTAGGCTCATGTGTTGCCATATAGATTCTCCAATCTCGTAATACAGGTTGTGGGCACTGGGCACATGTTGAGAATGGCAAATCCTTCCCTGGACTCTAATGGGAGCCGTGAGTCACCGAGACCCCGACCGCCAACACTGTAATTACCAACAAATAGAAACACATGTTCTCACATCCTCCCCTTGGCTGGGACACACACTCTTCATTCTGCAAACCAAATGCTACATTCATAAAGCTGACCATGGATTTAAGGGGGGTGCCAGGTCCAGTTGACTTTTTCATGGTACCAGCATAGGTGTCAGTTGGTCAAAGCATGGTGGACATCAACAGGTGTCAGTAGGCATGGTAGGACCCTCCAAGGTCCCATTGAGACATTGGTACACTGGAGACCAGTTCCACTGCTAGGCTCATGCGTTGCCATGTAGGTTCTCGAATCTCGTAATACAGGTCGGTGGGCGCTGGGCACATGTTGTGTGTGACCTTCGGATTAGCACAACAACAGTGCGTAGAGAGCTTCATGGAATGGGTTTCCATGGCCGAGCAGCTGCATCCAAGCCTTACATCACCAAGTGCAATGCAAAGCGTCGGATGTCATGGTGTAAAGCATGCCGCCACTGGACTCTAGAGCAGTGGAGATGTGTTCTCTGGAGTGACCAATCACGCTTCTCTGTCTGGCAATCCAATGAACGTGTCTGGGTTTGGCTTTTGCCAGGAGAATGGTTCTTGCCTGACTGCATTGTGCCAAGTATAAAGTTTGGAGGAGAGGGGCTATAGTGTGGGGTTGTTTTTCAGGGGTTGGGCTTGGCCCCCTAGTTCCAGTGAAGGGAACTCTTAAGGCGTCAGCATACCAAGACATTTTGGACAATTTCATGCTCCCAACTTTGTGGGAAGAGTTTGGGGATGGCCCCTTCCTGTTCCAACATGACTGCGCCCCAGTGCACAAAGCAAGGTCCATAAAGACATGGAGGAGCCAGTTTGGGGTGGAGGAACTTGACTGGCCTGCACAGAGTCCTGACCTCAACCCCATAGAACACCTTTGGGATGAATTAGAGTGGAGACTGTGAGCCAGGCCTCCTCCCCGACATCAGTGCCTGACCTCACAAATGTGTTTCTGGAAGAATGGTCAAACCTTCCCATAGACACCCTCCTAAACCTTGTGGACGGCCTTCCCAGAAGAGGTGGAGCTGTTATAGCTGCAAAGGGTGGAGCCAATTCAATATTGAACCCTACAGGCTAAGACTGGGATGCCATTAAAGTTCATGTGCGTGTAAAGGCCGGGGGCCAATACTTTTGGCAATATAGTGTATGTACAGCTGAGGACTTTAAGTAATCTCTTGGATAAGCTATGGCAAAGTCCGTGCTTGAAGCAAACACCAGACTTCAGCTTTAAGGCAGCAATAATAGTAGTAGTGTAGCACTACCCCCTTAGGAGTCGCTGACTTTTGGGTCCCCCTTATAGTCCTGAACAGCCAGGCAACAAGCATTTTCTTCAGACCTTGCACACTGGAGACAGTAAACAGTCCTTGAGCTTGTTTTTTTGTGATTTTATTAAGGGGTAAATAACTTGGATAGGGTTGAGGGGGGTACGGGATGCCCAAGGAAACTGCAACTTGAGGACAACTCTTTAACAACTATGTACGAGTCCACAGACAAATTTTCTCTTCTTGAAGAGCTTTCCAGCCCTCCTGGTGTACCACCTCAGACCCCAGATGAATTCTTCTCCTCACCCAGCTGCTTGAGGGAATCCCTGAGCAAAGGGACCCAAAATCTGACACTTTTAAATCAAGAGTCCCAGATAGGGGCTAGTCAGGTTTCGCACCAGAATGCCTTCTCCCCCAAGGTGTGTGGGATTACTCACTATGTGCTCTCCTGCAAGCCTGTGGGTTGGTAGCTGCCTTCAGGCCTTACTATGGGCTGGCTCCTTCCCTGCTTCCCAAGCTCTCTCAGTGAATAGATGAGGCTGAGAGATCCTCCTTTCCAGCTCCTGCCTGCAGGTATGCCCCTCTCCTGGGCCCCCTCCCAGGCTCCACACTCCAGCCTTCACTCCATCTTCAACCCAGCACTACTCCTCCTGCTGATCAGACTCTCTTATATTTAAGGACTGTCCTGGCCCCTTGCCAAGCCTCCTGCTTGGGGATTGGCCAAGATCCCTTAACTATGCAGCTCAGCCCCTTCTCACCTCCACCCACTGCCTTCCAGAAACGTCTCCAGCTTCTAGAGTAGGTAGAGGTATCTGAGGACTGACCTGCAGAGCCCTCAGCCCTGACCCAAAATAACCTGGCTGACTCATCTCAGGCTGACTCATCCCAGACTGCTATTCAGTCTCGCCTAGAAAAAACTATCTAGGTCCCCCTAGTTAACTAGAGGGCCACTACAGTAGTAAGTTTGAGCAGAGCCCTTTGTAGAAAGAGGTTAAATGGACAATGCTCTTCAGCACATCAGCCGGTGTCTCCTTTAGTCCAGACCCACAGTTGACTTCCTAGCACCTGGGGGGGGGGTTATGTAGCAAACAGTATCCAAAGTCCTTTAGGGATGTCTGTACTCACAAGGCCCAAGAGCAGATTGATGCCTTCCTCCATGATACCACACCAGATCTTCAGTAAATGGCCCCTCAGTCAGCACAGCAGAACCAAGGTCTCAGCATTCAGGCCCTCAGGTCGCCCATCTGAGGCTGCACAGCAGTAGTTGCCTGGGAGGGCAATGTGCCCTCTCCTAGACTGGAGCAATCCTCTACGGGAAAAGACCCAAAACTCAGTGTGGTCACTGAATATATGCAGTTACCCAGCATGCCATCAGAGCCTCTCTCTCTAGAATAGGCCAGGGCTGTATCAACATTCATGCTTCCATCTGCATAGCTCCACACCTAGCATCCAGAAACTTCTCAAGCTTTCTGGACAGTGTGCAAGTTATGCTTTTACCTAGCAACAATTACATCCACACTGTCTACACCTATCTAGGTGGGTGCTACAAAGGGAAGACTGACAGTTACTCCCAGAGGTGGAGGCAGGGGGCGTATCTCCCGTGAGGCAAACAAGGTGTTTACCTTGGGTGGCATTTTTTCAGGGAGGCAACACCACCCCCCAGGCAGGAGGGACACCATGGATGTGAGTGGCTGGGCTGTGCGGGCTGTGCAGGGTGGGTGAGGCCAGGAGATTCCAGCGGAGGGCCTGTGGAGGAGGAAGAAGAAGAGGAGGAGGTGAGGGTGGAGGAGCCTCCCCCGTTCTTTGTTGCAGCTGCTGCCAGAGATCCTGGGGGAGATTAGACACAGGTTCAAATACTGCTCCTGGCACCGCTGGACGGGTAAGAGCTTGGAGGACTGGTGCTTCCCCACTCCTGCCACAGAGCCCCCGCCCCATCACACTGCTCCCCACCTTTCTCATTTCCCCCACCACGCTGCTCCCCACCTTTCTCGTTTCCCCCCCATCACACTGCTCCCCACCTTTCTCATTTCCCCCACCCACGCTGCTCCCCACCTTTCTTGTTTCCCCCACCACGCTGCTCCCCACCCATCACGCTGCTCCCTCTGTCGCGCTGACCCTCACCTGTCCTGCTGCCCCTCGCCATGCTGCCTCCAATTACATTGCCTCCCTCCTTTCCTGCTTCCCCTCACCTGTCCCATTGCCCCCCTTCTGTTCCATTGCCCTCCACCTACACCATTGCCTCCCTTCTATCCTGCTGCTACCCACCTGTCCTGCAGTCCCACTGCCCCACTCCTGTCCCGCTGCCCCCTCTTGTCCGCGGCCCCTCCCACCAAGCTACTCCCTCCTGTTCCTCTGCCCCCTACCTGTCCCGTGGCCCCCCTGTCATGCTGCCCCCCGTCCCGATGCCCCCCTCCTGTCGCGCTGCCCCCCTATTGTCCTGTCCTGAAGGGGTGGATCTTAAATAGGAGCGGACAGGATAAATTTAGATGGGGGGTCGCCCGATTTTATTCTTGCATAGGGCAGCACAAACCCAAAATTTTCAACTGGGTGGAGGCAGGATGGAACCAGTAATTATTTTTTCAATGGCCAAATTGATTTAACCACTTGTTTACCAAGGTCCATTTATGGTAGACAATTAGGTAAAGCATTTTCAGGGATGTTGCTGCAACCATGAGCTTAGTACCGGCTTTAACAGCCACCAAAGGGCATTCCAATAAATGCCATCTGGGTGGCTCTAGAACTGCCTGATAACTTGTATGGGGCTCTCAAAATCCATTTCCATGATCCCCACCACCTTCCCCCATGGTGGTTGCTGAGCCTCCTATTCCTCCACAAGACTGCAGGAACACACGCTTCTTCAGGAGTGGTCAGAGTATTGAGCACCTAACAGTTACCAAACATCTATTTCCTTCATCATGCCTCTAGTCTTGCAGAGCTATATTGACCAACAAAAAACTTTTAGGGCATTTGGGTCCCTTGTCTTGATCAGAGGTGAGATAATTGCAAAGGCAACGTATGCATCACATCTAAATCTTTGTGATAAAGAAATAGGTCTTCTATGTGACCAGGATGGCCGAGTGGTTAAGGCGTTGGACTTAAGATCCAATGGATGCATATCCTCGTGGGTTCAAACCCACTCCTGGTAGGATGCTGTCATTTATGGCCAGCCTCACTCCACCCTTAGCAGCATGTTACACACATATTTGATGTATATATGATATAACATAATGCCTAGCAGAGAGACTTAACTACAAGTCCCGTCTTCCACCACAGCAGACAGACTTGTAGCTATCATTGGAAAAAGGTGAACTAACTTTTAAAGTTTGCAACAGGATTTAAATTATTTCAATAAGTTAGAAGCTCCTACCAGTAGTAGAGTTGGAACCGGGGGTGGACTGACAACTCATGGGGCCCCCGGGCAATAGGGGATCATGGGGCCCCTGTGTCCTTGCCCAAACTCAAAAAAGCCTATGAAAAAGGTACCAGGGGGATCTCATGGGGCCCCCTACTGACCCCAGTCCCTCAGGCAGTGCCCTGAGTTTCCAAAAGGTCAGTCCGCCCCTGGTTGGAACCCACAATAATATATTAAGAAAGCAAACATGTGCTTTTCACTATCCAGCTGATGGGGCAAAGTAGACAGGATGGCCAAGTGGGTAGGATGTTGAACTTAATGATCCAATGGTTGTAAATCTTTGTGGCTTTGATCCCAACCATTGGTTGAAAGTTATCATTTTTAAAATCTCAGTTTCACATTAATACCAGGAACATAGGCTTGCCCACGAAAAAGCTAATTATGTCAAATACACCTAATAGAGTGCATACTTCTTCAGGAGTTGTCGGAATGTTACACAAACGGTACACCTAAAAGTGGCCTGTAACCAAAAGACAAGAGCCTTTTAAAAAATAATCTTTTCCTTCATCCATGCTCCTGGTGTTGCAGAGCTATACTGATCAATGACTAATGTATCTTCATCACTTTTAGAGCCTTTGGTTCCCTTGTCTTGAACAGAGTTGGGACAATAGCAAAGTCAAAGTGTGTCTCAGACTTTAAGATTTTGAGCGGCACAATGATATTAGTCACCTGGATGGCTGAGTGGTTAAGGCTTTGGACTTAAGGTCTCATGGCTGTATATTCTTGTGGGTTCTAGCCTCACTCCTGGTAGTATGTTGAACATAACAATTCTCAGTTATTGCAAGGAGCAGTGAACTGCTCTAGCAAAAGCTAATTCTAACAGTATACGATGACACCTCCATCATTTCTACAGGATGTCTCTTAATTGGTCAAAGTGGTCAACACTTTGACCACTTAACAGACATCCAGTAGAAATGATAGAGGTGTCACCATTTTACTATAGACTAAATCCATCTATAGCAAAATGGTACACTTGTATTTATTGTGGAACATGATGTTTAGCACAGAGACATAACTACAAGCCCCATCTTCCATCATGGCAGACAGATTTGTAGTTATAAATGGAAAAGGTAGAACTGACCTTTAAAATTTACAACAGGTCTTAAATTGTGTGTTTTTTTTATTTAGAAGCTCATACCAGAGGTGGGATTGAGAACCTTCAAGCACAAGTAGATGACTGAGTGAATCTTCTGTTCATGTATCTGCACCACATGGCTGATTGAAGGAGGTGCTTTCAGCTCCCATTGCATTTTTCTTTATGGCACTTCATCAGAGACTGGATTTTTATCACTGTTTTGCAAGCGTTTTCTTTAATTTTAGTCGACAATATCATAATGTAGAAGCCCAACATAAAGGTAACCTACCAGGAGTGGGGTTCGAACCCACGAGGATATATATCCATTGGATCTTAAGTCCAACGCCTTAACCACTCGGCCATCCTGGTCTACTTATATGGAGTTTGGCTGTTGACCACCTGAGAAACTTTGTAGAACACCCAATACTTCTAGGTATGGGAAGCGTGTGACTTTTCCCCTTCCACTTATACGGCAGTGCCCGAGTGATGGACAGAGTGACGATGATGGAGCGGCCAATGACCAGGCCTGAGCATAGTCATATGGAAGCATTGAAGCCTGACTTAGAACTTTTCCAGCAGCCTCACCCACATGGAAGAAAAATATATTTGAAATATATTTTAAAAATATTCTTCCTAAATATATTGACATATATTTGAAATACTACAATTTTGGCCGTATTCCATATATTTCAAAATATATTTATATCCCTCTTATATTGAACTGTATTGTTGCTGTATTGTCTCCCGTTATATTGTAAAGCGCTGAGGAAACTGTTGGTGCTATATAAATCCTGTATAATAATAATATTTCAATAAATATATATATATATATATTACATGTTAAAATTCGTTTTTATTACAAAATATATGAAAAATATTTTTAAAAATACATTTCAAATATACTGTATGTCTTTATAAATACAAACAGGGGCGGACTGACAATTCATGGGGCCCCCGGGCAATAGGGGATCATGGGGCCCCTGTGTCCTTGCCCAAACTCAAAAAAGCCTATGAAAAAGGTACCAGGGGCATCTCATGGGGCCCCCTACTGACCCCGAGCCCTCGGGCAGTGCCCGAGTTTCCAAATGGTCAGTCCACCCCTGAATACAAATCTACATTTTTGGAATGCACGATTTTATTCTTGCATAGGGAAGCACAAACCCAAAATGTTCTACTGGGTGGAGGCAGGATGGAACTTGTAGTTATTTTTTCAATGGCCAAATTGATTTAATCACTTGTTTACCAAGGTCCATTTATGGTAGACAATTGGTTAAAGCATTTTCAGGGCTGCTGCAACCATGAGCTTAGTACCGGCTTTAACAGCCACCAAAGGGCATTCCAATAAATGCCATCTGGTTGGCTCTTGAACTGCCTGATAACTTGTATGGGGCTCTCAAAATCCATTTCCATGACCCCCACCACCTTCCCCCATGGTGGTTGCTGAGCCTCCTATTCCTTCACAAGACTGCGGGAAACTGTTCATTCAGTGTGAACGGTTGTTCTCCAATCTCTCCTGTGACACAGCTGTCATATGTTGGCTAGTGAAGCATGATCTGTGCTTTAATGGCTGTATTGGAGGGACGGGGGGCATTGTGGGTCTAATAAACTCCAATACCTCCATAATGAGAGCCTGTCATCTGCCCATGCTATTACATAGAGTGCGCTATAGCTCATTAATTTTGAATGGGTTGCCAAACTTGACACAATGCACCTGAATGCATGAAGATACCATGCTGTTGTGTGGCCCTATGGAAGTGCTGGGACTGCCCTTGAGGCCTTCAATAATTTTCAAATTGAACTGCACTGGGTTAAGGTTTTGGACTTAAGATCCAAGAGATGTATATCCCAGTGGGTTCAAACCCTAAGTTGTTGGACTTAACTGTGTGATACCTCTGCAGACTGGCCAAGTTGCCATGGTATTGAAAATAATAAAAAAATAAAAATAGCACACACGCTTCTTCAGGAGTGGTCAGATTATTGAGCACCTAACAGTTACCAAACATCTTTTCCTTCATCACGCCTCTAGTCTTGCAGAGCTATAATGACCAAAAAAGAACTTTTAGGGCATTTGGGTCCCTTGTCTTGATCAGAGGTGGTAGAAGTGAGACAATTGCAAAGGCAACGTATGCATCACATCTAAATCTTTGCAATAAAGAAGTGAGCAGTCTACGTGACCAGGATGGCTGAGTGGTTAAGGCGTTGGACTTAAGTTCCAATGGAGGCATATCCTTGTGGGTTCAAACCCCACTCCTGGTAGGGTGCTGTCATTTATGGCCAGCCTAACTCCACCCTTTAGCAGCGTGTTACACACATAATTGATGTATTTATGACATAACATGATGCTTAGCAGAGAGACTTAACTACAAGTCCCATCTTCCACCACAGCAGACAGACTTGTAGCTATCATTGGAAAAAGGTGAACTAACTTTTAAAGTTTGCAACAGGATTTAAATTATTTCAATAAGTTAGAAGCTCCTATCAGTAGTGGAGTTGGAACCCACAACAATATATTAAGAAAGCAAACATGCTTTTCACTATCCAGCTAATAAGGCAAAGTAGACAGGATGGCCAAGTGGGTAGGATGTTGAACTTAAGATCCAATGGTTGTAAATCTTTGTGGCTTTGATCCCAACCATTGGTCGAAAGTTATCATTTTTAAAATCTCAGTTTCACATTAATACCAGGAACATAGGCTTGCCCACGAAAAAGCTAATTATACACCTAATAGAAATACACCTAATAGAGCACATACTTCTTCAGGTGTTGTCGGAATGTTGGGTGCACAAACGGTACACCTAAAAGTGGCCTGTTACCAAAAGACAAGAGCCTTTTAAAAAAATAATCTTTTCCTTCATCCATGCTCCTGGTGTTGCAGAGATATATTGATCAATGACTAATGTATCTTCATCACTTTTAGAGCCTTTGGGTCCCTTGTCTTGAACAGAGTTGGGACAATAGCAAAGTCAAATTATGCTTCTGACTTTAATATTTCAAGCTAAGGTATATCAATCACCAGGATGGCTGAGTGGTTAAGGCGGGTGTCGGCAACCCGCGGCTCCAGAGCCGCATGCGGCTCTTTTTCACCCTGGCTGCGGCTCCGGAGCACACTGCCCACCAGGTGACAGGCAATAGGGCAGCAATGGGCAAACTACGGCCCGCGGGCCGTATACGGCCCGGCGGACCTTTTAATCCGGCCCGCGGAGCTAGGCTCCTCTCACAGTCCGCCCTGAAGACCGGTGTAGCATGAAAATCTGTCTCCTATGAGGATCTGTCCCCCTCGACGTATCTGCGCATGTGCCGGAGATCGCCGATTGGCTGCTAATGCCTGAAACTGGCACATGCGCAGATACGTTGAGGGGGGACAGATCCTCATAGGAGACAGATTTTCATGCTACACCGGAACGGCGCGGGAACACGGCGAGAGGAACGCGCGGAGCAAAGGTAAGTGAATTGACACAGGGGGGACTTGGGGACTTAATATGGGGGATGAATTAATATGGGGGATGAATTACTATAGGGGGGATGAATTACTATATGGGGGATGAATTACTATGGGGGATGAATTACTATATGGGGGATTAATTACTATGGGGGATGAATTACTATAGGGGGGATGAATTACTATAGGGGGGATGAATTACTATGGGGGATGATTACTATATGGGGGATGAATTACTATGGGGGATGAATTACTATATGGGGGATGAATTACTATGAGGGATGAATTACTATGGGGGATGAATTAATATGGGGGATGAATTACTATAGGGGGGATGAATTACTATATGGGGGATGAATTACTATATGGGGGATGAATTACTATGGGGGATGAATTACTATGGGAGATGAATTACTATGTGGGGGATGAATTACTATGGGGGATGAATTACTATATGGGGGATGAATTACTATGGGGGATGAATTACTATATGGGGGATGAATTACTATGGGGGATGAATTACTATGGGGGATGAATTACTATATGGGGGATGAATTACTATGGGGGATGAATTACTATATGGGGGATGTATTTTCAGTTTTAAAAATTTGGCTCTCAAAATAAATTTCAATCGTGGTTTTGGCGAGATTTGGCTCAGTTGAAAAAAAAGGTTGCCCACCACTGACCTAAGGCTATGATTGTGATTATGACGATACACTGTGGCCCTGATTAACCCTTTGCTTACTGGGCCCTTAAACCCCCTTCATGACCAGAGCGCTTTTTGCAATATATGCAGTGTCGGATTTGTTTTAAATTTTGCAATGGTTTTGCGGCTCCCAGTCTTTTTTTTCCCTCTCAGAAACGGGTCCAAGTGGCTCTTTATGTCTTAAAGGTTGCAGACCCCTGGGTTAAGGTTTTGGACTTAAGATCTAATGGCTGTATATTCTCGAGGGTTCAAGCCCCACTCCTGGTAATATGTTATTAATGTAATAACTATGTAATAACTATTGAACGTAACAATTCTTAGTTGTTGCCAGGAACAGTGAACTGTTCTAGTAAAAGGTAATTCTGCCAAATAAACATAACAGTACACAATGACACCTTTATCATTTCTACAGGATGTCTCTTAATTGGTCAAAGTGGTCAACACTTTGACCACTTAACAGACATCCAGTAGAAATGATAGAGGTGTCACCATTTTACTATAGACTAAATCCATCTATAGCAAAATGGTACACTTGTATTTATTGTGGAACATGATGTTTAGCACAGAGACATAACTACAAGCCCCATCTGCCATTATGGCAGACAGATTTGTAGTTATAAATGGAAAAGGTAGAACTGACCTTTAAAGTTTACAACAGGTCTTAAATTGTGTGTTTTTTTTTCTTTAGAAGCTCATACCAGAGGTGGGATGAGAACCTTCAAGGCACAAGTAGATGATTGAGTTCCCCTTCTGTTCATGTATCTGCACCACATGGCTAATGGAAGGAGGTGCTTTCAAATCCCATTGCATTGTACTTTATGGCACATGATCAGAGACTGGATTTTTAGCACTGTTTTGCAAGAGTTTTCTTTAATTTTAGTCGACAATATCATAATGTAGAAGCCCAACATAAAGGTAACCTACCAGGAGTGGGGTTCGAACCCACGAGGATATATATCCATTGGATCTTAAGTCCAACGCCTTAACCACTCGGCCATCCTGGTCTACTTACAAGGAATAGGGCTGTTAACCACCTGAGAAACTTTAAAGAAGACCCAATACTTCTGAGTATGGGAAGCATGTGACTTTTCCTGTTCCACTTTTATGGCAGTGCCCGAGTGATGGACAGAGTGATGATGATGGAGCAGCCAATGACCAGGCCTGAGCAGGGGTGGACTGACAACTCATGGGACCCCCGGGCAATAGGGGATATGGGGCTCCTGTGTCCTTGCCCAAACTCAAAAAAGCCTATGAAAAAGGTACCCGGGGGCATCTCATGGGGCCCCCTACTGACCCTGGGCCCTCAGGCAGTGCCCGAGTTTCCAAATGGTCAGTCCGCCCCTGGGAAGATTTAGAACTTTTCCAGCAGCCTCACCCACATGGAAGAAAAATATATTTGAAATACATTTAAAAAATATTCTTCCCATATATATATTGACATATATTTGATATACTACAATTTTGGCCATATTCAATATATTTCACTTTATATTTATATATAGTCCACCCCTGCCTCCCGCAGTGATCAGACTGCATCGTTGTAACTTTGTAGCAAGTCATAAACTGATACAAATATACAGTGAAATTTGTAGTGCGTCACAAGAATGCTGGACACTGCAAGCAGGTTACAAGGTGAGAGGCACAGGCAGGGGCTGATTTATGTCAGACGTTTGTGAGCACAGTCAAGAATGGCACGTGACTGCATCATTACCCTTAGCGCCGGTTTACAATGATGCGGTGCTAATCTGATGCGGTTTCACAGTGCGGTATCACAGTGCGACTTCTGCTGTGACAGGTGCAAATTGACAGCGATTTCTGAAGGGACTGGGCATAGCAGGAGAAGAAATTCTCACTACACCTGCACTAAACTCCCAAAGGACCCTTTTTTGGACCAGATCAGGCCTGCACCGCATATATGTGAACAGCCTGCATTGGAAATAATTTTGTAGATTACATGCGAATCTTTGCTTTTCGCATCGCATCTGAATTTGCATCAGTGCGAACCAGTGCTTAAGGCTGAAGAGTACAGTTCACTGCAACAATCGCAAGAACATGTTGGCACCAGGGCGGACTGACCATTTAGAAACTCGGTCACTGCCCGAGGGCCCGGGGTCAGTAGGGGGCCCCATGAGATGCCCCTGGTACCTTTTTTATAGGCTTTTTTGAGTTTGGGCAAGGACACAGGGGCCCCATGATCCCCTATTGCCCGGGGGCCCCATGAGTTGTCAGTCCGCCCCTGGTTGGCACTCATAGTACTATAACCACCAAAGGGCTGCAGGAATCTAATGTTGGCAGTAGGATGTAGTTAGAGATGTGCATGATGTAAAAATGTCTTTTGTTTCGGATTTGTTCGTTAAGGTAAGAATTTTGCTTCGTCATATTCATTATGTTAGAATGATTTGTTTTTGGAATTTATTTTGTATATTCAATTCATTTCATATATTTGTTATTTTCTAAAATTAATTCAAAATGGAAACATATTGCAATAAATATAGTAAGGTATCCGAGTGAAATAAGATGATAGTTCCTCCTTAGGTTGCTTTATTCTAATGTATTCTGTTCTTTTTTTATTCTGTTATATTCTGTTTTACTCTATTGCTTTATTTTTTTCTATTCTATTCTATAAAACATCCTAAGTAGAAATCATCATCATATTTCACTTTTATACCTTACTATTTTCATCGCAATATGTTTCCATGAAAATTAATTTTCACATTTGAATTCAAATGAATAATTGGATTTGAATTCATTTCTGAATTCGGATAATTTGTTTTGTTATAATTTCAGATTTGTTTAAATTATTCATACGCATCCAAATAATGAAAATTTCATCGGAATTTCGATTTGCCACAAAACAAATCACACATGTCTAGTTGTGGTCCTGAATAATCAAAACCATTCTGAGAAGTTTCAGTAGAATTCTAACATCGTATTGTATGCGAGTTCAAAGAACCATTTCCATTCAATTCATAGAGCAGATAAATTTTAATACTTTTCGTTTACAAGTCCAACATTTGGTTGTTTTAACAAGTTCTCTACTACCAGGAGCAGGTAGGAGAAGATAGGAAGGAACAGGTAGGAGAAGATAGCAGGTTGGATCGACGAAGATACACATCCTTTATCTGTCCAACACCTTAACCATGCAGCCAGCCTGGTGCTTCAAAAGTGTCTTCACCAGTTGCCCACCTGAGCTCTGGGAGCACCAAGGACGTCTAGGTATGGTATTGTGATCCTTTCCCATTCCAACACCTGGGGGAGAGTGAGATACCTGTGTCCCCCAATGCATTGTCCTCTATGGCACTTCATCAGAAGCAGGACTGGTAGATTTTAGCATTCCTTTTGCAAGAGTTTTTTTTTGCTAATAGGAGTAAGTGGGTGAAAGCCCAACATAGGTCACCAGCTCATACTAGGAGTGGGGATCGAGCCTATGAGGATATACACTCCCTAGCCACTTTATTAGGTGCACCTTGCTAGTGCCAAGAAAATAATCCCCCACACCATTACACACCACCACCACCAGCCTGAACCGTTGACACAAGAGATGGTATTCTGCATACCTTGGTTGTAACAAGTGGTTATTTGAGTTACTGTTGTCTTTCTATCATCTGGAACCAGTCTGCCCATTCTCCTATGACATCAACAAGGCATTTTCATCCACACAACTGTGGCTCACTGAATATTTTCTCTTTTTCGGACCATTCTCTGTAAACCCTAGAGATGGTTGTGCGTGAAAATCCCAGTAGATCAGCAGTTTTTAAAATACTCAGACCAGCCCATCTGGCACCAACAACCATGCCATGTTCATAAGTCACTTACATGCCATTTCTTCCCCATTCTGATGCTCGGTTTAAAAGTCAGCAAGTCGTCTTCACCACTTCTAGATGCCTAAATGCATTGAGTTGCTGCCATGTGATTGGCTAATTATCAATTTGTGTTACCAGGCAATTGAATAGGTGGACCTAATAAAGTGAGTGTACATCTGTTGGATCTTTAGACCCCGGTCACACTGGATGCGAATTGGCATGAGATTTTCATTCCATGCGACTTGCAAATGACATGCCAAACCGCGGCCTATTGTCTGCAATTAGAGTGGTCATATCAGTACGGTTCTGACTTGGTCGGGGCCACACCGGTTTCTCAAGTAGTACATGCTCTACTTTTGGCGCAATTTGCATAGACAACTGTATCAGATGTCTTGAAAATCGCACCTGAAATAATCATGCCATCTGATTTTGAAATCATGCAAATTCACTGCAAGTCGCACGATTTCAAAGTAGGGTTTGATGTGACCGGGGTGTAATTCCAATGCCTTATCCACACAGCCATCCTAATGCTTCAAAGTTGCTTCACCAGCTACCCACCAGAGCTCTGGGAGGACTCAGGACTTCTGGGTATGGGGGAATTGTGATCCTTTCCCATTCCAACAGTTAGGGAGACACAGCGAGGTGCCTGTGTCCCCAGTGCATTTTCCTCTGCGGCACGTCATCAGAGGCAGGACTGGTAGATTTGATGACTCCTTTTGCAAGAGGTTTTATTTTTTTCCAGCAGAGTCATTGCTTGAAAACCTCTTGCAAAATGAGTCCTGACCTTGATGACGTGCCACAGTCACTGCCCAACATACCAGGAGTGGAGATCAAACCCATGAGGAAATAAAACCAATGGATCTTGTGTCCAATGCCTTAACCACTCAGCCATCCTGGTTGCCTCCTTCACACTGTTGGCTGTTGACCACCTGATCATCTGAGTAGAAGACCTGGTACTTCTGAGTCCAGTGACAGAGCGGCCGATGGTCAGGCATAGTCAAATGGGACATTTGGAGACTGACTCAGAACATTTACACCAGGCTCAGCTAGGACGATACAGTGGTATGGGAGAACAAAATAAATGACTGATTATCGACCCAACCTCTTATTGTTCCCTGAATGGGCAAGTTTATGTTCGCTTTATAGTTATCATTATCATTCAGGTAAGTAAAACTGAACAATTTATAGTTATTATTACTATTCAGGTAAGTAAAACTAAGCCCCACTGCAAGGGATAACTTTTAAGTTCCCTAGGGGCTTTATGAAAGGCATGTAAATTCTGGAGGGTTTGAAGCCCACTCCTGCTAGAATGCTGTTATTTATACCATCTTAGTTACTGAATCTTGATTAAAGGTGGAACAAAGTACTCTTCTTCTCAGTTATCAGCAGGGTCAAAGCTTGTATCAGCATTTGGCTGATAAAATAATATCTCCTACCAGGAGTGGGGATTGAACCCACGAGGATATACATCCATTGGATCTTAAGTCCAACGCCTTAACCACTCGGCCATCCTGGTGCCTGACAGCTCTTTGCTCTGTTTGAAGGCAGGTGTAGTTTGGCCTTCCCACACAAGTGGCACTGTTTGGAGGCCATTGTGCAGAAAGATCAGGAGAAGATAAGGAGAACCCATGTTCCTCTGTGGCCTCCATAGGTGTCATCAGAAAAGCATCTGTCCAATTGGTGGTTGTTACCTTGGTTGACCTTAGCGGCCATCTTTGGAGTGGGCAGTACTAATAAACAACACTGTCCCCCTTCAGTTGGCATGCGTTTGTGAAGTGGATAGGTCAGGGACAGAGACCCCGCTGGTCAGTGTCTAGCATAAGGAGAGCTTCCAGTGGAGTAGGGACTGTTCCTTGGGTCTCATGCAGGAGCCCTTTCTCACCCAGGTGCATTGGTCTGCCTTCCAGTCACCTCCTCCGTCAGGTACATCTGCACATTTCTCTTTAAGTGCTATTGTGCCGGTGCAACCATGTACACAGACTTTGTACTACCTTCTCAGAATCTTCTTATTAATATACTTTTCTGCACTAATTGGCCTTCGTGTGAGTACTCTTCAGCTACAGAGAGGTGCAATCCACCTACATACTGCCCATCAGAGCTCTGGGAAGACCCAGTTCTTCTGGGTAAGGGAAACTTGTGATACTTTCCCCTTCCACCTGCCCCAGAGACTGACTGGCCACAAACCTCAGCATCGTAGAAATGTACTTTTCCATCTCTGTACACTAATCTGGGCAGGACAGTTCTTACATAGGGTGGCGTGGAGGGTGAGTTATGAGGAAGTATGTGAGCTTTGAGGGAGCACGTGCCAAGCTGGAGATGGACAAAGCCATTATTAAAGTAAATCTGTACTTGGACCAGGCAAGTCAATGGATGGAAATGTGGGTGGATTCAACTACCACTCCTAGTACCGAGATGTATTTTTCAAATATATTAAAGCGGAGAGCCAAAAAAAGAAAATAAAACTCAGCAGCTACAAATACTTTTAATGTTAGGGCACTTACCTGTCCAAAGGTCCAGCGATGTTCTCACCCTAAGCTGAATCTTCAATCGGCTGTTGGGTGCTGGCCCCACCATCCTGACTTAGGGAAACCGGCCTTGCTGCTTCACAGCTGGTTTACTACTGCGCATGTCTGAAGCATGCTGCTCTTTGTGAATGAGCTGAAGTCCTCTGGGACCTGTGAAATGTCCCAGTGAGCTGCAGGGGGACCAAACCTCCGGCTCAGTTAGCCGGTGCAAACTGAACCATAAGTGGGAGCTGGGGCCTGTCAAAGCCAGGTACCTGCTCCACCCCAAAATTATGTCAAATGTGGCAGTGAAGGTGGGGCAGATAAGTGGAGCTTCCACTTTTGGGTGGAACTCCACTTTAAAAGTAAGAAGGTGAGGTCAGAAGATATTGGCACTATGATAGGTGATCATTGGAAGGAATGGTAGATTTTACCACTCTTTTTTTACAACAGGTTTTCTTTTCTTATTAGCCAACAAATTCACTGTATTAAAGCTCAACATATTTATAGCCAGTAACAGTAATAAAGTACTAACTCATACCAGGAGTGGGGTTTGAACTCATGAGGCTATGCACCCATTGGGTCCTAAATTTAACATCTTAACCACTTGGCCATCCAGTTGACCTGATGAATGAAAGACAGTAAAGAACAATGCCTTACCAAGAGTGGAGTTCAAACTCACAAGGATACACATCCAGCAGGTCGTAATTCGAACACTTTAACCACTCAGCCATCCTGGTGACTCTTCATAATATGCAAAAACATATTATTGACTATTGAATCACTCTTAGAAGCTTAACATCTTAACCACTTGGCCATCCAGTTGACCTGTTGGACGAAAGACAGTAAAGAACAATGCCTTACCAAGAGTGGAGTTCAAACTCACAAGGATACACATCCAGCAGGTCGTAATTCGAACACCTTAACCACTCAGCCATCCTGGTGACTCTTCATAATATGCAAAAACATATTATTGACTATTGAATCACTCTTAAAAGGTTGGATTGGACAGGACAGTAAAGAACACACATACCAGGAGTGGGGCTAAGGATTTACATCCATTGGATCTTAAGTCCAATGACTTAACCACTGAGCCATCCTGGTGAACAAATGTGGCTGTGCAGCTGTTCTCTACATCTGAGCTCTGAGAAGACTGAGTACCTCTGGATAAGGGGAGTGTGCAACTTGGTTGAATTGTCACATTGAGGAGCTGGAGGGTCCTTAGCCTGCGTAATTGCCAGGCAAGACTGACCCAGAGCTTTGGGCTCAAGTGGGTGAACAGAATGGCTCAGTGGTGTGGGAAAGGTAAGTCTCAGAAATGGAAGTGATTGACTATCAAGCCGACCTGTTACTCCTCTCTGAATGGGCAAATATACTCTCACTGGCCACTTTCTTAGGTCCACCTTGCTAGTACCGGGTTGGACCCCTTTTGTCTTCAGAACTGCTTTAATTCTTTGTGGCATAGAATCAACAAGACATTGGAAACAGTCCTCAGAGGTCCATATTGAGATGAGTTACTGTTGTCTTTCTATGATCTTGAACCAGTCTGCCCATTTTCCTGTGACATCAAGGCATTTTCAGCCACACAACTGCCGCTCACTAGATATTTTTCTCTTTTTCGAACCATTCTCCGTAAACCCTAGAGATGGTTGTGCGTGAAAATCCCAGTAGATCCACAGTTTTTGAAATGCTCAAACCAGCCTGTCTGGCACCAACAACTATGCCACATTCAAAGTCACTTAAATCCCCTTTCTTCCCCATTCTGATGCTCGGTTTGTACTTCTGGGTATGGGGGAATTGTGATCCTTTCCCATTCCAACAGTTAGGAGACACAGTGAGGTGCCTGTGTCCTCAGTGCATTTTCCTCTGTGGCATGTCATCAGAGGCAGGACTGGTAGATTTGATGACTCCTTTTGCAAGAGGTTTTATTTTTTTCCAGCAGAGTCATTGCTTGAAAACCTCTTGCAAAAGGAGTCCTGACCTTGATGATGTGCCACAGTCACTGCCCAACATACCAGGAGTCGGGATCAAACCCATGAGGAAATAAAACCAATGGCTCTTGAGTCCAATGCCTTAACCACTCAGCCATTCTGGTTGCCTCCTACACATCATTGGCTGTTGACCACCTGATCATCTGACTAGAAGACCTGGTACTTCTGAGTCCAGTGACAGAGTGGCCGATGGTCAGGCATAATCATATGGGACATCGAATAGGAGTACCTAATAAAGTGGCTGGTGAGAGTATGTTCTCTTTTTAGCTAATAATTTTAAGCAAATGCATTAAAAAATACAAATGAAAACAGCAAAAAAAAGATTACTTTTTATTATAAAAAAGCCATGTGTTAGCTCCAATCAGTGACATTGTCTAGGCTGGGATGATGTCATCAGTCTGCTGCAGGCAGCACAAAGCATTTCCTCAGTCTCCACTTCCCCAATGATCAGACTGCAACATTGTAACATTGTAAGCAAGTCATAAATTGAGAGGCTGCAGCAGGGGCTAATCTGTGTCAGACATTTGTGAACACAGTCAAGGACTGCCGATGACGGCATCGTTAAGGCCTTAAGGCTGAAGAATACAGTTTACTGCAGCAACCACGAGAACATGCTGGCACTTATAGTTCCACAGTCACTCAGGTTGCAGGATTCTAATGTTGGCAGTAGGGCTGTTTTACTGAATGATCTAAGTCAGTCGGAGAAGTTCCAGTAGACTTCTCACACCATATTGTGTGCAAGTATTTTTAGTTTCACTGATTACAGAAAATAAAGGTCTAGAATGAGGTAATGTTCTGCCATGTGCAGACTTCTCATTTTCTAAGCGGCATCTGGACCCCTTTCAAATGTTTTTCTTCTTTTTCATGGAGCAGCAAAGTGCCATTAAAGAAGTAAATGTCAAGTGACTAACATGTTATTGCGTTCCTTCTGGTTTGCATTGTAATTTAAGGGGGATTTCTTTAAACATGTTTTGGAATATTAAAAAAACGTTAAAAACTACAACCTCAATCTGTTTTTGACTATGATGATGAATTACACCCTTTTGTTGTCTGCAGCCTTGGATACATACAAGCTGTGCTTCCCCTGACCCCTCTTCATGGAAAAGAATTACAGATTGTACATTTGTACCTTATTGTGGGTCTGTAAATGATCACAGTCCTATAACAAGCACAGGCAGCAACAGAGTGGCCATTGGCTAGACTATATTGAGCTAAAGATTCACTCCAGAGAACACGTCTCCACTGTTCTAGAGTACAGTGGTGGCGTGCTTTACACCACGGCATCCGACGCTTTGCATTGCACTCGGTGATATAAGGCTTGGATGCAGCTGCTCGGCCATGGAAACCCATTCCATGAAGCTCTCTACACACTGTCGGGCAAATCTGAAGGCCACACCAAGTTTAGAGGTCTTTAGCTATTGACTCTACAGACAGTTGGCGACTTCTGCGCACTGTGCGCTTCAGCATGCGTTGACCCCACTCTGTCATGTTACGTGACCTACCACTTGGTGGCTGAGTTGCTGTAGCTCTAAGTTGCTTCCACTTTGTTATAATCCCACTAACAGTTGAGCGTGGAATATTTAGTAGCCAGTAAATGTCACGGATGGACTTATTGCACAGGTGACAACCTATCACGGGACCACGCTTGGAGTCACTGAGCTCCTGAGAGCGACCCATTCTTTCACAAATGTTTGTAGAAGCAGTCTGCATGCCTAGGGGCTTGATTGTATACACTTGTGTCCATGGAGGTGATTGGAACTCCTGAATCCAATGATTTAGGGCAGCAAAGTGGTTAAATGGTTAACACTTCCTAGGGTCATTGTACTAGGGTCATTGTACTAGGGTCATTGTACTAGGGTCATTGTACTAGGGTCATTATACTAGGGTCATTGTACTAGGGTCATTGTACTAGGGTCATTATACTAGGGTCATTATACTAGGGTCATTATACTAGGGTCATTGTACTAGGGTCATTGTACTAGGGTCATTATACTAGGGTCATTATACTAGGGTCATTATACTAGGGTCATTAGGGTCATTATACTAGGGTCATTGTACTACTAGGGTCATTATACTAGGGTCATTGTACTAGGGTCATTGTACTAGGGTCATTATACTAGGGTCATTATACTAGGGTCATTGTACTAGGGTCATTGTACTAGGGTCATTGTACTAGGGTCATTATACTAGGGTCATTATACTAGGGTCATTGTACTAGGGTCATTGTACTAGGGTCATTATACAAGGGTCATTATACTAGGGTCATTGTACTAGGGTCATTGTACTAGGGTCCTTGGACTAGGGTCATTGTACTAGGGTCATTGTACTAGGGTCATTGTACTAGGGTAATTATACTAGGGTCATTATACTAGGGTCATTGTACTAGGGTCATTGGACTAGGGTCATTGTACTAGGGTCATTATACTAGGGTCATTGTACTAGGGTCATTGTACTAGGGTCATTGTACTAGGGTCATTGTACTAGGGTCATTGTACTAAGGTCATTGTACTAGGGTCATTGTACTAGGGTCATTGTACTGGGGTCATTGTACTGGGGTCATTGTACTGGGGTCATTGTACTAGGGTCATTATACTAGGGTCATTATACTAGGGTCATTGTACTAGGGTCATTGTACTAGGATCATTGTACTAGAGTCCTTGTACTAGGGTCATTATACTAGGGTCATTGTACTAGGGTCATTGTACTAGGGTCATTGTACTAAGGTCATTGTACTAGGGTCATTGTACTAGGGTCATTGTACTGGGGTCATTGTACTGGGGTCATTGTACTGGGGTCATTGTACTAGGGTCATTGTACTGGGGTCATTGTACTGGGGTCATTGTACTGGGGTCATTGTACTAGGGTCATTGTACTAGGGTCATTGTACTAGGGTCTTTATACTAGGGTCTTTATACTAGGGTCATTGTACTAGGGTCATTGTACTGGGGTCATTGTACTGGGGTCATTGTACTAGGGTCATTATACTGGGGTCATTGTACTAGGGTCATTATACTGGGGTCATTGTACTAGGGTCATTATACTAGGGTCATTATACTAGGGTCATTGTACTAGGGTCCTTGGACTAGGGTCATTGTACTAGGGTCATTGTACTAGGGTCATTGTACTAGGGTCATTATACAAGGGTCATTATACTAGGGTCATTTACTAGGGTCATTGTACTAGGGTCATTGTACTAGGATCATTGTACTAGAGTCCTTGTACTAGGGTCATTATACTAGGGTCATTGTACTAGGGTCATTGTACTAGGGTCATTGTACTAAGGTCATTGTACTAGGGTCATTGTACTAGGGTCATTGTACTGGGGTCATTGTACTGGGGTCATTGTACTGGGGTCATTGTACTGGGGTCATTGTACTGGGGTCATTGTACTAGGGTCATTGTACTAGGGTCATTGTACTAGGGTCTTTATACTAGGGTCTTTATACTAGGGTCATTGTACTAGGGTCATTGTACTAGGGTCATTGTACTGGGGTCATTGTACTAGGGTCATTATACTGGGGTCATTGTACTAGGGTCATTATACTGGGGTCATTATACTAGGGTCATTATACTTGGGTCATTGTACTAGGGTCATTGTACTAGGGTCATTGTACTAGGGTCATTGTACTAGGGTCATTGCACTAGGGTCATTATACTAGGGTCATTGTACTAAGGTCATTGTACTAGGGTCATTATACTAGGGTCATTATACTTGGGTCATTGTACTAGGGTCATTATACTAGGGTCATTATACTAGGGTCATTGTACTAGGGTCATTATACTAGGGTCATTGGTTCAAATCCCAACCATGGCACCACCTGCCTGGAGTTTGCATGTTCTCCCTGTGCCTGTGTGGGTTTCCTCTAGATACTCTGGTTTCCTCCCACTCTCCAAAGACATGCTGGTAGGTTAATTGGCTCCTGTCTAAATTGTCTCTCGTATGTGTATGTATGAATGTGAATTAGGGACCTTAGATTGTACGCCCCTTGAGAGTTAGGGACTGATGTGAATGTACAATATATATGTAAAGTGCTGCATAAATTGACAGCAATATATAAGTACCTGAAATAAAGAGATAGTTGTCTACCACTGTCAGAGTGTATAAGGGGTCTTGTACAGAGTAAAAGTGAGATCTTAATAGAGCTGTTGCTTGTTACAATGGAACAGGTGAGACAGCACTACAACCTACCCCACGATCCAGATACCTGGTGCTCAGGATAGGTGGTTTCCGATACCCTCCAACATTATACAGTCCATTGCAAAAAAAGTCAGCACTCCACTAAATTAGCATAAAAGGCTATCCTTTAATACAAAATGGTGGAGTACAGCCGAGCAGAAAGATAACATGTTTTACTGATAGGCCTTAATCACAATTAAGGCTTAATAGCCGAAATGCGTTAGATTTCTTCTTGGCTGTACTTCACCATTTTGTATTACAGGATAGCCTTTTATGCTGATTTACATTCGTTTCATTTTCAATCAAAATTCTTAAAGCGATTCCAAAGGTTCATTTTTCTTTTTTGTAAAATAACAAACATGCTATACTTACCTGCTGTGTGATCCTCCTCTTCTCAGGTCCCCCGCAGGCTCTCCTGGCCCCTCCCTCCTGTTGGGTACCCCCACAGCAAGCAGCTTGCTATGGGGGAACCTACTGCTCTGTGTGTCCATTCTGAAGAATATATTTAAAAAAATATATATTTTTTAAAAATATATATTTTTAAAATATATATATATGATATATGATATGATAGCTTGTACAATTCAGTGCATGATTGCAGGTCTGTGAATGATTACAGTCCTATAACAAGCACAGGTGGCAGTAGAACGGCCATTGGCTAGGCTATGTTGGGCTGAAGATGTCTGTCCACTATGGCAGGAATGAAAAATGGGTCTCTTATAGAGGACATTTAGTAGACCAGTTGCCTGTTACAATGTTTTAATATTACTTCAGTATATTACATTTTTGCTCTTGTTGCATCCAGTAGTCGTGTAATATCATGGGAGTGTTGTGTTATGGGCTACATGTCCTCCACATGCTCAGCTGACCAAGTGGTGGGGAGCATGTGTACTCTTTAATCCAGCCTTTCTCAACCGTTTCAAGAAGAGGAACCCTTGAAAAAACTTTCCTGTTTCAGGAAACCCCTGCTAATAATTACTCTATGTACAACTCATGATACATTAATATGATGATTAATCGGAAGAAGGCTCCTTGCACTTGTGGTCATTGGGAAGAATTATCCTCTTACAGATGGCTAAATAGATCAATGATGTCAGCAGGAACATATCTGAGAGGCAAAAATTGATCATTGCTCAACGAACCCCTAGCAGCCTCTGGAGGAACCCTAGGGTTCCATTGAACCCTGGTCGAAAAACCCTACTTTAACCCATTCATTGTCCCCAAGAACCGCCAGGGCACCAAGGATATGGGATCTCTCCTCAGGGTACCCCTTAGAACCTGTTGTTACCCGAGCACACCCTGGTGGCAGGGGTGTATTTACCACAAGGCAAACAAGGCATTTGCCTAGGGTGGCATTTTTCTGGGGGGGCAGCACCTCCCCCCAGAAGAAGGGATGGAAGAAGGGTCATGCACCCCATGGGAACCAGGTGGGATCCAAGAGAGGCTGTCCGGAGCTGTTGAAGATGATGTCTTCCTCTCTATCGCTGGGGGGGGGCTAGGGGGAGGCTCTCCCGGGGGGGGGGGGGTGGGCATGAGTGTTGTTAGTCAATGTCAGGCGCTCTCCATAGGAAGGGAAAGGGGTGGTGATGTTGGTTTGTGCCCGTAGGGGCAGACGATCTCTGTGTTGCCAAGGGCAGCACAAACTCTAAATAAACCACTGCCTGGTGGGTGCCCAACCTGGTCTAATCAGTACCCACAAGCAGTCTGTCCAATACCTTCCTCAAGCCTAATAGCCATGGATCCCAGTAGCAGGCTCACCCAGAACCATCCATTTCCAAATGAAAGCCCAATCTTGAGGTTAGGAGTAGGAAAAACCCAAACACCAGAATCACTGAATGCAGTTGATAATTACATACAGTATTTACACATTTCAGTCATCTCAGAGGTCATGGCACATTCCTTGTGGATGTAAACAATAAAGACAGAGCAATTGCAAGAAAAGAGCCAAGTAAAGGGACCCATACCTTTTAGAGGTTTTTGTCCTACATCCCTTACCAAAGGGATGCAACTATTCTCAAAAGCACCTTTTCTTCCCTGCTTCCCCACTAAGGGGAAGCTCTCATAGAGAGAGTTTCAAGCCTACAACCTTGCTGTAGCTTGGTCCTCCAGATACTTCCCATGATGTCCCCACACCAGAGTATTTATACAGAGCCCTACTTTCCAAGATGCTCCACACTGGCATGGACAGGGCTAATACTACTTCACTATCTACAGTGAAGGAAATAAGTATTTGATCCCCTGCTGATCAATCCGATTGAAAATCTGGATGGAGCTGAAAGTTCGAGTTGCCAAACGTCAGCAACCAAACCTTAATGACTTGGAGAGGATCTGCCAAGAGGAGTGGGCCAAAATCCCTCCTGAGATGTGTGCAAACCTGGTGGCCAACTACAGGAAACGTCTGACCTCTGTGATTGCCAACAAGGGATTTGCCACCAAGTACTAAGTCATGTTTTGTGAAGGGGATCAAATATTTATTTCCCTCATGAACATGCACATCAGTGCATCATTTGTTAGACATGCATTTCTGCTGAATTTGTTGTTGCTATTCTGTCTCTCAGTGTTACAATACACCTACCATTCGATTTTTAGACTGATCATTTCTTTGTGAGTGGGCAAACATTCAAAATCAGCAGGGGATCAAATATGCATTTCCTTCACTGTATGATCGCATCACACTACTCCTCTGAAGGCCTTTTGAGACTATGTAGAAGACTACATTGCCCACTTGGTGCAAGGGGTCGCTAAGCCTACTCTCCAGGTTACTTATGACAACACCTAGAGGCCAAATTTGGGAACTACACCGTAGGCTCAGATCTGGTGACAGCCCAGACTGGAAATCTAGGAGCTGAGGAACCAAAAAAGGCTGATTTGCCTGTGCATTAATGGGACTAACCAACCTCAGTCAAAGCTGTCCTAAATGCAGAAAGGTATCTAAACCCGGGATACTGGACGAGTAGTTATTTTGTATATGGATATCATTTTAAGAAGTGAAGGGGGGAGAAGTCCTCTTTTGGACAGGACTTTAATGGCGCAATTTTCTTATATGGTAAATTTGAACAGTTCAATAGATTTTTTTAAAACAATATGCAGTTTTATTTTTACAATCTAAAAAAACAAACATAAAGCTACAATACATATTGCGGTGGTGTCATCAAAGATGGTATTGAAAATCTAGTCATGGATCATGCATAGTTGACGCGTTTCGAGATCAACAGAAATCTCTTCCTCAGAAGTGCTCAAGAAGGCATGACGCATGATTCCATGTGAGGTAAAAACCGCCAAAAACTTAAGAACTAATTATTATATGAACACGGCCAAGGACTTCTCATATATCTCAGGCAAAAATGATGGAACAAAAATAGTAAAGAAAAACTGGAACCAGTGGAGGATAAATGCCACCCAAATGCCTCCTGAAGGGGCCCCACCTAAATGCACCGGCAACAAGATTACCTGCTGGTTGATACTGATAGGGCAGTGTATGAGTGCGGAATGATGACCACAAGAAATTTGTGTGAGAAACTATTGATGGCCTGATAAAACTCAGGACTGGGATGTAAAAAACAACCCGTTATGGCAGTGGTTGTCAAGCTTCCTAATGCCGTGACCCTTTAATACAGTTCCTCATGTTGTGGTGACCCCCAACCATAACATTATTTACCCAGTAATTAGAATTCATGAAGTGTCGTTTTACCTCCAATACTGCTGCTTTCAGCACAGTAGCTGCTTTTAACAGAGTAGCTGCTTTCAACGCAGCAGCTGCTTTCTGCACAGTAGCTGCTCTTTACACATCAGAAATATGTTTTTCTGATGGTCTTAGGCGACCCCTGTGAAAGGGGTCGCGACCCACAGGTTGAGAACCACTGCGTTATGGGTAACATACCAGGTCTATCCAACGAGGCACGCTTGATGGATGTGAGCATTTTAAGAAGTGGATTTGCATTATAACTACTGGATCTGGGTACTTGACCTGGATGTGCGCCTCCTCCCGTTCTCTTCCGTAGGGAACATTAGCTATGTGTTTGGAGAAGGGGTACTGGCATTAAATGCGTCCTTAGGAGATGTGTGTTTGTATATTGAAGTGATTCTGATTGATCTTTTGTATACTATTATGTTTAGATAACAACACAAATTGTTATATGGAACATTGCTTCCTATACCCCCCGGAGGATTCACTTAAGTGCGAATTGTTCCATTTCCATTTTTTGGTCAAGTAAGTGGTTTCGATATATTGCTGCTGGTTTAACATGCCCTGCAAGATACTGATTAAATTAATAAGGGATGGTAATCTCTTATTGTTTCACTTCACCCCCCCCCCCCTTTTTTTTTCTTCCCTTCTTTTTTCATTTAATTTGGGTGTCTCCAATGGTTAGGATATCATATTATTTGAGATATCAGGATTAACAATGGATATGGGTGCCCACCTAGGACTATGTTGCTGACTCCCTTTGCGTGCTGATGTCCTGCATCCCCATCTGTGTCAGTATGTGAGCTCGCGGAGGACAGTTTTCAATATTTATGTTTTCTTTGGAATTTGTTTGCAATATTGATGTTCTAAGTACATATTTTCTAGTTAGGAAAGTTGGTTCTTTGCCTCCAAGTTCTACGGTCCTGAAGAAGCTGACAAGCGAAACGTGTCAACCTTCTGGAGGACATAATATTATAGAGAACACTGTTGATATATTAGGGCTCTTTAGCCATGTATTGTTTTTTAACCACTTCAATACCGGGCACTTATACCCCCTTCCCAGGCCAATTTTCAGCTTACAGCACTGTCGCACTTTGAATGACAATTGCATGGTCGTGCAACACTGTACCCATATGAAATTTTTATAATTTTTTTCACACAAATAGAGTTTCCTTTGGTGGTATTTAATCACCGAGTTTTTTATTTTTTGCTAAATAAAACAAAAAACACCTGAAACTTTTGTAAAAAAAACACACTTTTCTTTGTTTCTGTTATACAATTTTGCAAATAAATAACATTTCTTCATAAATTTAGGTCAAAATGTATTCTGCTACATTTCTTTGGTGAAAATAATTATTAATTAATAATAATAATTAATAATAATAATAATAATAATTGAATTTGTATTTTTTTTTCAAATGTTTCTATTATTTTTTTATTACCTTTTTTGGTTTGTTTTTAACTATTTTATTTTTCAGCACACTGTGACCAAAGTAATACAATTTTACCATAGTAACACATTATGATTGCTAATACCAATATATTTAATTGATATTTGCAATCATTGTTACTGAATGAAACTGATTCATTCTTTTTTCATTTAAATATGTATTAATTTTTCAGATAAACAAGTTATACAAACATACTCATTAAAACCTTAGCATATTATCAAAACATTTATCATTTTATCCTCCCCCATCCCCCCCCCCTCCCCCTACCTATATACCACCCCCCCCCCCATCCAATCCCTAACCCCTTCTGCTCTGCATTCTCCTGTTCCTTTCTGGAGATCGTGATTCATTCAGTCTTTTGTTTTGATTAGCTGTGATTGGTCAAAGCTCATCACATGATACAGATGGGCTGTGATTGGCCTTATCTGTATCATGTGACTGCCTTGACCAGTCACAGCCAGGGGCGGACTGACAACTCATGGGGCCCCCGGGCAATAGGGGATCATGGGGCCCCTATGTCCTTGCCCAAACTCAAAAAGCCTATGAAAAAGGTACCAGGGGCATCTCATGGGGCCCCCTACTGACCCCAGGCCCTCGGGCAGTTTCCAAATGGTCAGTCCGCCCCTGGTCACAGCTAACAACATAATTGTATACAATGGATGGCATGACAGGAAGCCATCCATTATATACAAATGACATGTGATTTGCTGTGATTGGTCACTGCGGTCACATGACATTGGCAATGGGCCGGTGTAATGATATGTCTTCGACTGCTGTGTCCCATGGACAGGAAGTCATATGATGCCCAGTCACAATGGCGAGTGCCCCGCCGGCCGTCAATCTGCTATAGGCTGGGCGGGGAACATGTTAAACACACATATTTTTATGGTGTACTTAATAACATTTGTAATTTTATGAATATGAGTTTGTCCTATACTGTACCAGCAAAGTCCCATAATATTTTTAGGGTTTTTTAGGTATCTAAACCCAAGAACAAAGATATGTTTGTGAAGGTTCTCATGCCTCCAGATCATAGTACATCTAGTAGTAGTTCGTCAAACTCAACTGGACTTGTTCTGTAATGTTGAAGATATTTTACAGCTTATCCAAGTTACTTCTCATGAGTGGTTTAGTGAAGCTGTGAAACGAATGCAACACTACAGAACAAGTCCAGTTTAATGTGCCCAACTCCTACTAGATATGCCATGACCTGGATGCATGAGAACCTTCACAAACATATCTTTGTTCTTGGGTTTAGATACCATTTTTGTATTTTTTACAGATTTGACTGAGATTGGGTCATCCAAATAATTCAAAGGCACATCAGTCTTTTTTGGCAAGTTCCTGAGTGTGACGGGAGTCACTTTGGGTGGGGGGCCCATGGAACACAGCACACTTTGGAGAGGTGGGGAGACCCCTGTCTCAGCTCCCCATATCCCTCTTATGTGTAAGTCACCTAGTGCCTGTTAGGGGCACAGGGTGAAATGTTCTAATATTGGGGTGGGGGGCTGTTGATTGTTTAATGCCATGTGGTTGTATCCCATTGTTTTATTGTGTGTCTTGCTTGGGAGCAAACTATTATGTATTTGTGTATTGGCTTGGTGGGGGGTGTTTCCGGCAGACCATCCCCCTGAAGGGGTGTCTGTTGATGTGTCTCTTGTCACTAGATGTGGTTTGCCCCGCCCTGTGTCATTATGCAGGGAGGGGGGAATTGTTCTCTTGATTGTATATATCTTGTATCTGTGTTAAAATGTATTTATTTATTTCAGGCATTTATATAGCACTGTCAATTTTATGCAGTGCTTTACATATATATTGTACATTCACATCAGTCCCTAACCCTCAAGGGATGTACAATCTAAGGTCCCTAACTCACATTTGTACATACATATATTGGGGCAATTTAGACAGGATCCAATTAACCTACCAGCATGCCTTTGGAGTGTGGGATGAAACCCACACAGACAGAACATGCGAACTCCAGGCAGGTGGTGCCGTGGCTGGGATTTGAACCAACGACCCTGGTTCTGCCAGGTGGAAGAGCTAACCATTTAGCCACTGTGCTGCCCGATATAATAAAGCAGTCTATTTCCTGATTTATTTCAAGACTGGTCTCGTCTAGTTTCTTATGGCCAGCGGTGGTGTCCGTGGATCTGTGCTTGGACAGGGAAGCGGGAGTCTAATGGAAATACCCTAGTGCAGTCTGGGTCTGGTTCCGTTACACTGAGCTCCTGGATTTCTGGTCTGGGCTGTTATCAGATCCAATAAACCTTTACTGAACTGGGACCCAGTAGCAGATCCTGAACTCTTTGCAGGTGAATAATCCATGTTCCAGTCTACTAGTAAACACACATATTATTCAGTTATTCAGTTTATTGTCTCGTATGAAGCAGTTAGCCACGTTTACATACTGCCCGTCATGCTGGCCGCTTTAATATCATCTTTATTAATAGAAAACACTGGTTTCCTTGACATAATAATAGCTTGTTATGGAATAAGACTGCACGACCTCATAGCATAGCCCCCGAGGGAGATATTATGAGCGGCGTCAGCATCTGGAAAAATCACCGTATGAATATGACGGCAACGCGGCCTGCCAGGGCTCAGGCTTAGAAACTGCGAGAGATTATTGAAGAGCGCGATTAGACTGGAGATTCTTGCACGGCAGGACGCCGATATTTATTAACGCTGGCAGAAATGCTAATTAGATGCCAAATGTTGACTTTTTTTGTTTCAAAGTTGCCGGTGAGCAGCGGGCCCTGCAAGGTGGAGCCGATGCGGCCATTTTTCGGTCATATATTTATATAGTATATACTATATATCTAATATCTGAGCAGCTGTCCAGCACAGATGATGAATAAACTGCCTAATATAATAATAGTCACTATATACAGTATATATACTGTATATTATAAAACCTACATTATTTTCATTTTCTTGCTGTCCTTAGCAGCAGCAGTCAGATGCACTGAGCAGACTCTGTGCACATTTTCTGTATGGAAAATGATCCTGCAGTTGGTTTTTAGAATAAAGATGCGGTCCTGCCTGCAAATACTCACCTCCTCTCGGGTGCTGTCCACAGCAGCAATTTTTTTCATCACAAAGTGGATAGTGGGGTGATTTGGGTCCCGTGATAGCCAGAAAAGCCCTCCACCAGGGGCGGACTGACCATTTGGAAACTCGGCACTGCCCGGGGGCCCTGGGTCAATAGGGGGCCCCATGAGATGCCCCTGGAAACTTTTTCATAGGCTTTTTTGAATTTGGGCAAGGACACAGGGGCCCCATGATCCCCTATTGCCCGGGGGCCTCATGAGTTTTTCAGTCCACCCCAGGACACAGTATCATTTTGCAAAAAAAAAAATTCACTTTTTATTATAAAAAAGCCATGTTTTAGCTCAACTTGTGTGTCCTGCAGCAACTCCAAACGGTCCAGAATTGGTCTTTAATTATTTTTCTATGAAGAATCCTCAAAGACTTCACTAATACATGCAAAGTTGGTTCTCCATAGGGACACAAAGACTTTACTTAGGGTGGTGACAACAACAGCTCGGCTGAAAACCTTTACTTAGGGTTGTGACAACATCAGCTCGACTGAAAACCTTTACTTAGGGTTGTGACAACATCAGCTCGACTGAAAACCTTTACTTAGGGTGGTGACAACATCAGCTCAGATAAAAACCTTTACTTAGGGTGGTGACAACATCAGCTCAGATGAAAACCTTTACTTAGGGTGGTGACAACATCAGCTCAGCTAAAAAACCTTTACTTAGGGTGGTGACAACATCAGCTCAGATGAAAACCTTTACTTAGGGTGGTGACAACATCAGCTCAGATGAAAACCTTTACTTAGAGTGGTGACAACATCAGCTCGGCTGAAAACCTTTACTTAGGGTGGTGACAACATCAGCTCAGATGAAAACCTTTACTTAGAGTGGTGACAACATCAGCTCGGCTGAAAACCTTTACTTAGGGTGGTGACAACATCAGCTCAGCTAAAAACCTTTACTTAGGGTGGTGACAACATCAGCTTGGCTGAAAACCTTTACTTAGGGTGGTGACAACATCAGCTCAGATGAAAACCTTTACTTAGGGTGGTGACAACATCAGCTCAGATGAAAACCTTTACTTAGGGTGGTGACAACATCAGCTCAGCTAAAAACCTTTACTTAGGGTGGTGACAACATCAGCTGGGCTGAAAACCTTTACTTAGGGTGGTGACATCAGCTCAGATGAAAACCTTTACTTAGGGTGGTGACAACATCAGCTCGGCTGAAAACCTTTACTTAGGGTGGTGACAACATCAGCTGGGCTGAAAACCTTTACTTAGGGTGGTGACATCAGCTCAGATGAAAACCTTTACTTAGGGTGGTGACAACATCAGCTCGGCTGAAAACCTTTACTTAGGGTGGTGACAACATCAGCTCAGATGAAAACCTTTACTTAGGCCGGCCATATATGGGTCGATTTTTGAACGATTTTTTGTTCGAAAATCAGACTTAAGAATAATCGGACGATGTTCGCTCTGTAAATTGGGCAGTGGCACCGGCCCATTTTCGTGGTTCCTCCCCATTTCATTTATTGGGCATGCTGGAAAATTCATGAAATACTACCGATTTTCAAAATCATTGGTGGCACCATCGGATTACAGAACAAAAACAATTTTTTCGATTTTCAATCGAAAAATCGTTCGGAATTCGACCCATGTATGGCCTGCTTTAGGGTGGTGACAACATCAGCTTAGATGAAAACTTGAATGTTACCTGTCACATAGGGCTGGAATTAGAAATTTAGCACAAGGCACACCTTAGAGTCCAATTGAATTGCCAGCTTGAATCTGCTGCATTCCAGTTCCATCAAAGTGTTCAATGTCTTACAGTTCATTTTCTTTCTAAAGCAGCTGCAGTCCAAGTAGAAATGTCTTCTCCCACCATTGTTCAGCTCAATAAATTCCACCTACGCATGGCCATTCCTCTGTTTACAAATACATACAAGTTTACCTGTTTTATTTTATTTCTTGTAGCATACTATATGATCAAAAGTTGGTAGACACCTGACCTTCCTATATGGCCAAAGGTATGTTGCCCTTCCTCTAAATTATTGAGTTACATGTTTCCAGTAAAGGCACTGAGAATGCTACAGATAACAAAGAGAGTTTGGTGAAAGCCCTTCTCTGTTCCAGCATGACTGTGCCCCTGTGTACAAAACAAGCTTGATAAAAACATGGATTGACCAGTATGGTATGGAGGAACTGGAGTGTCCTGCACAGAGTCCTAACCTTAACTGTACTGAACACCTTTGGGATGAATTAGAATGGCGATTGTGAGCCAGGTCTTCCCAGTCATACATCAGTATCTGACCTCAGCTCTACTGAACACCTGGAATGCTGGTTGTGAGCCAGATCTTCTCATCCAACATTAGCACCTGATCTCAACCCTACTGAACAACTTTGAGGTGAATTGGAATACCGATTGTGAGTCCGGTCTTTTCTTCCAAATTCAGTACCTGACCTTAACCCTACTGAACACCTTTGGGATATATTAGAATGGTGACTGTGACCCAGGTTTTCCCAGTCATACATCAGTATCTGACCTCAGCTCTACTGAACACCTTTGAGATAAATTGGAATGCTAGTTGCGAACCAAATCTTCTCATCCAACATTAGCCAAGTCTTTTCATCCAAATTCAGTGCCTGACCTCAACCCTACTGAACACCTTTGGGTCAAATTGGAAAGTCAATAGTGAGCAAAGTCTTCTTATCCAACATCAGTACCTGACCTCAACCCTATTGGACACCTTTGGGGTAAATTGGAATGTCAACTGTGAGCCAAGTCTTCTCATCCAACATTAGTACCTGACCTCAACCCTACCGAACACCTTTGGGATGAATTGGAAAGTCATTTGTGATCCAAGTCTTCTCATCGAACATCAGTACCTGGCCTCAACACTACTGAACAACTCTGAGATGAATTGTAGTCAAGTCTTCTCTTCCAACATCAGTACCTGGCCTCAACACTACTGAACAACTATGAGATGAATTGTAGTCAAGTCTTCTCTTCCAACATCAGTACCTGACCTCAACACTACTGAAAACCTCTGAGATGAATTGGAGTCAAGTCTTCTCTTCCAACATCAGTACCTGACCTAACAAATGGGCACAAATTCCCAAAGACAACCTCTGACATTTTGTGGAAAGCCTTCCCAGAATATGGAGGCTGTCATAGCCAAAAAGGGGTCCAACTCTATATTAACGCTTATGGTTTTTAATTGGGATGTCCAACAATCTCTTATTGGTGTGCTGGTCAGTTGTCCACAAATTAATTGACCTTATAGCATAAGTAAGCTAGGATTAGTCTAGGACTATGATGAACCATAGGCAGACAGAAAAATACACTATCTTTCATGCGAAAAGAATAATAATTCAGCAGCCAGATTTGTGATCCAAGCAACCAGCTACCACACTCATTGATCTCACACTTTCTTCACTACAGTTGAGCAATACAGCTTAGGCAGCAACGTATCCAAAGCCTGCAGAATGGCCGATGTAGGATTTTCACCACCCTGTTGAAGTCAACACCCTGTTCCCTATATCTGTCAGCAATGATAATGGTGTTACATTGATGTCACTGTACAGAAGAATACTGCCTTTTTCTCGTCTGCTGTGAAGGGAATTAGGATAAAATAATATAATGGCTAGGGATGAGTCAAATGTACCTGGTTTTCATTTGAAGTGGGTTTAGCAAACTACAGAAGTTGAAGTCTCCCTCAGTTTCTTTATACCAGACCCTTATCCAAGCATGCAGTCTGAACCATACCAGACCACATGCCCTCATGATGGAGGGAACCTTTCCAGGAGGGACCTACCCCCAGCAAAGCACCTAAATTAATTGTTAATAGAAACAAGGGCCTCATCCCCACAACCCTGGCCCACTGGTTGTGGGGGCCTGTGGGCAGAGGGGCTTATTAGAATCTAGAAGATGCCTTTACCAACAAGGGCAACCCCAGTTCCCTCCACACCCCTACTCATTCACCTAAAAAAGTAAACAGTACATAAAGCCCATCACAACACTGGAAAGAAGTAAATAAATGATAAAACCTGGTGACAATTTTATAAAAGTGGAGGAGGAGAGGATCCATATATATACATTGTACTTTATGTTTTGCAGAGAGCTCATTGTCTGTAATATATTATGATACATGAAGTTAATGAAGGGGCAGGAGTAATTAAATATTCATGCTCCATTTACCGTATTGTGTACTTCATATACGTTGCTGCAATTGCAGTGGGCAGTGACTAATGAATTATTAAGACAGAATTAATCAGCCATTTTACATTGAAGATTTCTGTTCGTCTAGGCTGTCTCCTCCCACCCCATGAAATGTGCACAACGTGGCCAGAGAGGCGAAGCCACTGACCTTGAAAATATTCCGTTATTAGAAGGAGGCTGAAGTGGAATCATCGTCATAAACCGTAAAATCTATTTCCTGTTCTGATACAATTTCATTATAGAAATCCAGTCTGTTATGTACTGATTAATACGTGGGTATTGAAGGGAACCCAACACCAAATTTTAAGGCATGGAAGGCAAACTGGAGTTCTCTGATGGTTTCGTGTAACCCCGCCATTAACTGCTAGTGTTGCAGCAGCTGGAAAATGTACTGGTGCCACAAATAGAATTGGACATATAATCTGTTACAGGGAATTCCCTTTCCTTTCTTTTTTCCTTTCCTTTCCTTTTCTTTCCTTTCTTTATTCCTTAACTTCCCTTTCCTTTCTTTTTTCCTTTCCTCTTGCCTTTCCTTTCTTTTTTCCTTTCCTTTCTTTTTACCTTACCTTTCCTTTCCCCTTTCCTTTCCTTTCTTTTCCTCTTTCCTTTCCTTTCCTTTCCACTTACCTTTCCTTTCCTCTTACCTTTCCTTTCTTTTTTCCTTTCCTCTTACCTTTCCTTTCTTTTTTCCTTTCCTTTCCTTTTTCCTTTCCTTTCCTTTCTTTTTTCCTTAACTTTCCTTTCCTTACTTTTTACTTTACCTTTCCTTTCCTTACTTTTTTCCTTACCTTTCCTTTCTTTTTTCCTTACCTTTCCTTACTTTTTTCCTTACCTTTCCTTTCCTTACTTTTTTCCTTACCTTTCCTTTCCTTTCCTTTCCTTTCCTTTCCTTTCCACCTTACCTTTCCTTTCTTTTTTCCTTTCCTTTTCTTTCTTTTTGCCTTATCTTTCCTTTTCTTACTTTTTTTCCTTTTCTCTCCTTTTTCCTTACCTTTCCTTTCCTTACTTTTTTCCTTACCTTTTCTTTCCTTTTTCTTTACCTTTCCTTTCCTTACTTTTTTCCTTACCTTTCCTTTCTTTTTTTCCTTACCTTTCCTTTCCATACTTTTTTCCTTACTTTCCTTACTTTTTTTACCTTTCCTTTCTTTTTTCCTTACCTTTCCTTTCCTTACTTTTTTTTCCTTACCTTTCCTTTTTCAATTTTCCTTTCCTTTTTCCTTTCCTTGAATTCTTAATGGCAACCCAACAAAGAATATTGCATTTTGGTGCAGTGCAATTTAGAAAAACAAGATCATGCACTTCTTTTGTGTGATTTTTTTCCCCATAGAGCATGAAATTAAATAAATTAACTGCCATATACGAGACACGTAGGATTTTTTCCTTTTATTTCCTTTCCTTTCTTTTCCTATCCTTTTTTCATTCCTTACCTTTCCTTTTCCCTTTCTTTTCCTTTCCTTTTTCCCTTTCATTTTCCCTTTTTTTTCTTTTTACGGCTCTTTCTTTCTCTCACTCGTTCTTCTTTCCTTCCACCATATATGTGGAAGTGAAGTGATGAATTTAAAATGGTTTCTGACTCCAGGACCATTGCAAATTCATTTTTAGCCTAGGTTAACATCTGTGCATTGCGGAATGTTTGCAAAATCGTGAACATTCCCAAAACACACAAAATGTGCACATCCCTTTTGCAAGCAGGCAGTGGTGCCATGAATTCTCAATGACACCCCAACAAAGTATATTACATTATGGTGCAGTGAAATTTAGATCATGTGTTTGTTTTGTATGATTTTCCCCCATAGGGTATAAAATTAAATAAAACAACTGCCTAAACAAGACATGTAGAATCACATCATTGCACCTGCACAGGTGTAAACAGAGCCTCCCAGTCAGATATTGATAGTGGTCGAGGGCCCATTCCCACCACAATGCTGTTGACATGTGTCCCATTCCGGTGCATTAAACAGTCCATTGGAAGCTCATTGGTGTCCCTGGCACATTACAGTTCCAGATTACATCTAAAATGGTGAATTCCATCCATAACACACATTTTGTTTTTGACTATTGATGGCAGGGACACAAGAGTTAATGAGAACAGAGGAGGACTTGTTAGGATCATTCATCATCCAGCTGGTCCCCCACTATTCAGGCTTCCACCAGACTCCATTAATAAAGCTCCAGCATTTTCTCTCTAATTGAAATGGATGCTGTTCAAATCCATAAATGGCTGACAGATTGGAACATATTGTACATCTGCCACGTGCTGTATAGATGGAGGTGAACTCTAAATAGACATGAAGAATCCAGAAATGACTGATGACTGGAGATAAATGTGAACAGTATCATTGAGCTCAGATCCTACATTTTATCTGTCTACCTGAAAACAGGACAAATGTGGATTTGTATTTTTGTAGTGCCATCGGTAACTAACTCATACATTAATTTTCCTTATTTTCATCCTTTATCTTCCAACGTGTTCACTATTGTTTGTGAAAATTGTTCAATTTCAGCTGAGATCCTGTCTTCATTTTTTCCCAGTTTGAAGAATCCAGTCCGCTTTTTACGGCAATGTATTTTTTGTTCTTGATCACACTTCAAATGCAAGTTACCACTATTTATTGTCCCCCCCATCCCAATACACTTGGTAAAAATAAAACATATCTTGGCAGTGGTGGAGGAAGTATAATCTCTTTCATGTGATTTCCCCTTCCTCGGGCCGTGGTTGGAGTCTGTGGTTTGTGGTGCCGTATTTATCTTGGCTGTATCTGATCTTGGTTGGGTAGTAATGACCTCGGTATTCATGGTGTAGTGCGTCTTGTAGATCTGTCAGTATCTATAAACATCTCCAGGGACATGTGAGCTTCCATTTCCTCTAACGCTGCCAAGAAAGCAGAGATCTCAGAGAGATCCCTGTGTAGAATGTGCTGTATTGGATTTGTGGAGTGGCAAAGGCGTACCAGCACTTTTCATGCCAAAGGTGGATCAGTATATCTAAACACCCCCTCCGCTATGTGATGAATTTATATTTCAGTTAATAGTCATAAAATGAAATTATATTAATAATAAGAAAGGGAATGCAGACTGAGAAAAGTGTGGTGCCCCCTTCAGTGGTCAGTGTAGTGTTGTCTTATGTTGGTGGCCAGTGTAATGGCCTCTTATGCTGGGGGTCAGTGTAATGGCCTCTTATGTTGGCGGCCAGTGTAATGGCCTCTTATGTTGGGGGTCAGTGTAATGGCCTCATATGTTGGCGGTCAGTGTAATGGCCTCTTATGTTGGCGGTCAGTGTAATGGCCTCTTATGTTGGCAGTCAGTGTAATGGCCTCATATGTTGGCGGTCAGTGTAATAGCCTCTTATGTTGGGGGTCAGTGTAATGGCCTCTTATGCTGGGGGTCAGTGTAATGGCCTCTTATGTTGGCAGTCAGTGTAATGGCCTCTTATGCTGGTGGCCAGTGTAATGGCCTCTTACATTACTGATAAATGAACTATCCCTGTACATTAGTGGTCAGTGTAGTATTCCCTTACATTGATGGTCAATATAGAGCTTTCTTACATTGGAGGTCAGTGTAGAGCCCTCTTACATTGGTGGGCAGTGTAGTGTCCTCTTACAAGAGTGATCAGTGTGGTGCCCCTTACATCAGTGGTAAGTGTAGTGTCCCCTTAGATGTAGTGCCCCTTACACTGGTAGTCACTACAGCTCCTCCTTATATTGGTGGTCAGTGTAGTGTCCTCTTGAATGATTGGTCGGGGTAGTATCCCTTTACATTGTTAGTCAGTGTAGGTCCCTCTTACAATGGTGGTCAATGTGATTCCCCCTTATATTGGTTTTCAGTGTGATTCCCCCTTATATTGGTTTTCAGTGTGATTCCCCCTATATTGGTGGTCAGTGTAATCCCCCTTATACTGGTGGTCAGCATAACAACCCCTTACATTGGTGGTCAGTGTAGGTCCCCCATATATTGGTGATCATTTTAGTGCTCCTCTTGAAATGATGGTCAGTATAGTGCCATCTTGCATCAGTGCATTTCTCCCTTACATTTGTGGTTAGTGTACTATCCCCTCACATTGGTGGTCAGTGTAGTATTCCTTCACATTGATGGTCAGTGGAGTGTCCTGTTACATTAGCAGTCAGTACAGTGCCCACTCACATTGATAGTCAGTGTAGTCCCCCTAAAATTGGCAGTCCTTGTACATTGCTGGTGAAAGTAGCATTCCCCATAAATTGATGGTCAAGGTAGTGCCTTTCAATTGATAGTGAATGTAGTGTTAACCTACATTTGTTGCCAGTGTAGTGTCCATTTACACTGGTGGTCTGTGTAGTGCCCCCTCATATTATTGGTTAAACTAGATGGATTTGTGTACTTTTTCAACCTGACTATCTATGTAACTACTGTATATTGGTTGCCAATGTAGAGCCCCCTTACATTAGTGAATGGCGTAGTGCTTCCTTTTATTATCATTGGTGTTCCTTGGAGTGTCCCTTTAGACTGCTGATCAGTGTAGTCCTTCCTTACATTGGTAGCCGGTGTAGTGCTCCCTTACATCAGTGGCTGTTGTAGTGCTTCCTTACATTGGTAGTTGGTGTAGTGCTTCCTTTCATTGGTGTTCAATGGAGTGTCCCTTTATATTGGTGATCACTTTTGCACTCTCTTACATTGGCATTCTGTATAGTGTCCCCTTACATTGGTGGTCAGTGTAGTGCGCCTTTGGTGGTCACTTAGTGCCCCCTAACCAGTATAGTACATCCTTACATTCATGTTCAGTGGAGTGTCCCTTTACATTGGCAGTCTGTGGAGTGCCCCCTTACACCGAAGGTCAATGGGAAAATTGCAAACTGTTAAAATATTATTGGTGTCAGCAGTTATATACTTAGGGAGAGCTGAGCCTCCAAAGCATAGTTTTGGTGCTTCTGGCTCTGCTGAGTGACACCACAACTATGTAGACACTGAGGGAGAGAACAGTCGTCCTGACCATGCCTGCACATAAGCAGTGCAATGCCCCCTTTTACTGGCTACATCTGGGCTAAAGCTCACCCACCTCCTCTGTGCGGCAGTTTAGCTGAGGTCACCCAGTGGACTCTAAAGCTCCCCATAGGCCTGAACTCCATAAATAAATTAAAAGTATACAAAACATAAATGGAAATGCTGGACTGCAGACAACCTCGGGTGTTTGTTTAGACTGGCTTATGAAGTCCAATAAATAAAAAAAGAATTTCTTGCAGAATGCAGAAGCTGTCTTTTTTAATCTCTGCTCCTGAAGATGACCTGAAACAAGTATGTAGATCAGGAAAATCAGAGTTAACTCTTGACAGAACTATCTCAAATCAGTGAGAAACCAGAAGCCAGACCTGGGAAGAAGCAAAGGAGCCACAACAATGGACCCAAATCTGGGACACAATTGCACACAAATCTCTAAATTCATCATTTATTGAGGCCAGCTACAAACCTTTGTGTCATGGTCAGGGGTCAGGCTTGGAGACCAGTAGCTATAGCATTAGAGAGGCTCCCATCAACCAGAGTGATATTTACAGAAGCAGTTCAGCCTGGCAGAGAACACCCAAGGCATGGAGTCTAGGCACTAATCGGTTTTCACCACAGCTCCTAGATGGTGGAGATGGCTTTTGCTGTGTGTCATCTAGATCACCCCGCCAGGAGCAGAGCAAGCAAGGGTCCAGTAGCAGATATAGCAGGTAGGGATCAAGCAGAAGCGTAGTCAGTAACAAGCCAAGGGTCAGTAACAAGTGGTTGCAGGTTGGGATCAAGCAGAAGAGTTGATGAGGAACAAGTCAAAGGTTGGTAGCAAGTGTTAGCGGAGATATGGATGGCAGAGAGTGACAAGCAAGCATGATATTGGCTGGAGAGAGCACATGAATCTGGCACACAGGAAGTGCAAAGGCATGGCTAAAATAAGAAGTTCAAGGTTGAAGAGAAACAAGGTTTAGGAAAAGATTGTTCAAGGAATTCTCCAGGCCACTGTCCAGTATCTCAGGTGGTTCAGCAAGAAGAGACCAGGGGCGGACTGACCATTTGGAAACTCGCGCACTGCCCGAGGACCCGGGGTCAGTAAGGGGCCCCATGAGATGCCCCTGTTACCTTTTTCATAGGCTTTTTTGAGTTTGGGCAAGGACACAGGGTCCCCATGATCCCCTATTGCCCGGGGGGCACCATGAGTTGTCAGTCCGCCCCTGGAAGAGACACTGCCTGACAGCCTAGATCATGGGTTCATACTCCTGATACTTTTGTTTTGGTGGTACATGGTACCTTAAAGACTGCAGACAACCTCATTCAGAAGGCTGGACCGCTGCTTTTAGGGTTTTGGATCGGCTGGCACTCTAGCGCACATCTGGTGGGAATGTCCAAGAATCAAATACTTCTGTACTAGGGTCTACCAACTAGTCTATACTGTCCTGAGTCCTAATATCCCTAAAAATCCATCCAAAGTCTTTTTGAATTTAATACCATCTGAATGTACCCTCAATCTATTCAGGCTCTTAACTTTTAACTTCACGGCCAGAAATTCTAGCAAGAGTATGGTGATCCAGAACTCCAACCATCACACAGATAAAACAAAAAATATCATGGCACTTATTCAATGAAAAGCTGGCAGAGATCTTACATGACAAAGTCCAAGAAATGTAAAAAGGCCTGGAACCCGTGGATATCCAATTATTTTAGGGGCTGATTTCAACGAGATGGACAATTTAACCCTCCATGGGCTGAGTTTGGGGATTCTCTTTAAGTGTATGTGTTCATACTGGCACAAATCCAACTCTTTATCATGATTTCTTCTATCACTCCTGCTTCTCTTTTCACTACTCTACTTTCTTTGCAAACTTCTTCTATCCTTGTTATTCACAGGGCGGGATCTAGGGGGGTTCTGGGGTGGGCTATGCCCCCATATTTTAGTTGTGCCCCCCCCAATGGTTCTGAGAGTGCATTCACTGATCCATGAGCCAATATGATGGGGCAATTAATGTAAGGGAGCACTCTGATGCAGACAATTGATGTAAGGGGTACTGTGATAGGGACACTTGATGTAAGGGGGCACTGTGATAGGGACACTTGACGTAAGGGGCACTCTGATGGGGGACACCTGATGTACAGAAGCACTGCAATGGGGACACCTAATGTAAGGAAGCACTGTGATGGGGGACACCTGATGTAAGGAAGCACTGTGATGGGGACACCTGATGTAAGGAAGCACTGTGATGGGGACACCTGATGTAAGGAAACACTGTGATGGGGACACCTGATGTAAGGAAGCACTGTGTTGGGGACACTTGACGTAAGGGGCACTCTGATGGGGACACCTGATGTACAGAAGCACTGTGATGGGGACACCTGATGTAAGAAAGCACTGTGATGGGGACACCTGATGTAAGGAAACACTGTGATGGGGACACCTGATGTAAGGAAGCACTGTGTTGGGGACACTTGACGTAAGGGGGCACTCTGATGGGATCACCTGATGTAAGAAAGCACTGTGATGGGGACACCTGATGTAAGAAAGCACTGTGATGGGGACACCTGATGTAAGGAAGCACTGTGTTGGGGACATCTGATGTAAATCAGCACTCTGGTGGGACCTTGATGTATGGGGGCACTCTGATGGGTATCCTCATATAAGGGGGGACTCTGATGAGGACCCTGATGTAAAGGGGGACTCTGTTGAGTACTTATGATGTAAGAGGGACTCTGATGAGGACTCCTGATGGAAAGGTGGACTCGGATAGGACTACCTGATACAAGGGTGCACAGATTCTGTTTAATCCCCCTAATCTAATGACAGCCTAAAACATACAAGTGTTCCCACGGTTGTGATACTTTGTGACAGACTGTCAGTGATTCACACACAGTGTTGACATTGTGCCCCTTGACTTTTTTTTTACTGCACTCCCAGATCGGACCTGATTTCTCAGGTCTTTTACCTTCATAGTACACATTTTGTTTTGTCTTGGTAAAGGGCAGAGGAGTACTTTCTTTGCAGAGGTCTCCCCCAATATAAACAACCACATTTTGGAGGGGTACTTTACCTCAATTGTCGCCAGACCCCTGAAGATCGCTAGAACACATAGAGACCCCTGATACTTGTTGGCATTGGAATTTAAAAGGGGACTTGTTCCTCCATGTTTTTTTGGTGCTACCCAAAAACTAGTATCATTTTGGGCAAAACTTATGGAAATATCTCAGAAATTCATTTAAAAAATACAGACTGTACCCTACCGGATTACCTGGCTTTTTTTGGTACACACAAGAACCATTCTCCTCTACCTTCTGAACTAATAAATCATTCATCCCTTTAAAATGGAAACCCAACTCCACGTACATCATTCCTATGGCTCTGTAAATTGGATGCCTTTGGGCCAATGAAAGATCTCATTATTTTCACCCAAAATAAACAGGACACTTTTTGGAAGATTGGGCTCTATTGGTTGGATTACACATTTTCAGAGGAGGGTAAGTCCTCTTGGTTTGTCTGACCTGTCACTCGGACTCCCACCTGAGGATTCCCCCTCATTTATCCCCTCTTCTTTTATATGGTCAATTTCAACTTTTTTCTCAACTGTATTGTTCCAAGAATGATGCTATGAGGGCAGCACAGTGGCTAAATTGTTAGCACTTCCACCTGGCAGTACAAGAGTTGTTGGTTCAAATCCCAGCCATGGCACCTCCTGCCTGGAGTTTGAATGTTTGCCTGTTCCTGTATGGGTTTCCTCCAACACTGCAAAGACATGCTGGTAGGTGAATTGAATCCAGTCTAAATTGGCCCTAGTATGAATGTGAGTTAGGAACCAATGTGAATGTACAATATATATGTAAAGCACTGCATAAATTGACAGCACTATATAAGTACCTTAAATATATAGCTTTCTGTTGTTTAAAACTACTGCTTGCACAACGCCTGTTGTCTTCTCAGAAGCCCATCATGTTATATTCCATCTGGTGAATGGAAACTCATTCTACCTTAACCAATTCAATACCAGGCAATTTTACCCCTTCCTGCCCAGGCCATTTTTCAGGTTTCAGCGCTCTCACACTGTGAATGACAATTGCGCGGTCATACAACATTGTACCCAAACTAAAATTTTATCATTTTCTTCACACAACTAGAGCTTTCTTTTGGTGGTATTTAATCACCGCCGGGGATTTTATTTTTTGCTAAATTATCAAAAAAAGACCAAAAATTTTGAAAAAAAAAACACATTTTTCTTTGTTTCTGTTATAAAAGTTTGCAAATAAATAATTGATCTTCATAATTTAGGCCAAGATGTATTGTGCTACATGTCTTTGGTGAAAATAACCCAAATTAGGATGTATTTTTTAGTCTGTAGGAAAGTTATAGAGTTCACAAACTATGGTATAGATCTGAATATTGATCAATCCTGAAGTACTGACAGCCAATCTAATTTCTTGAGGTCCAAAAATGTCAGAACAGTACAGATATCCCCCAAATGACCCCTTTTTGCAGAGTAGACAGTCCGACGTACTTCATAAGAGGAATGGCGAGTTTTTTGAAGCTGTATTTTTTTGTCATAATTTTTCGGAAAATGAAAAAATGCAAAAAATTATTTTCACTATTTTTTTTTACATACTTTCACCAGTGCAGTACAGCATCATCATATAACTGGCATGGCGGTGATCAGGGACACTGACTGGTGACAGTATGAAAAAAAAAAAATATATATATTTGTTTAATTTTTTTTATTATTTTTAAATTTTTATTACTTTTTTTTTTCTTTTTTTTAAGACTTTTTTTCATATTTCACTATGTCCAAAGTAGTACAATATTACCATAGTAACATTGTACTACTTTGGGGAAGTGATCAGTATTTTTTTTTTTTTTTTTTTTTTTTACACAATTTGCTTATAGCAAAGAATTACTTTGCTATAAGCAAGCATTTACCTGAATGACATCGATTCATTCAGGGTTTTTTTTTTTTTTTCGTGCTTAGCTGTGATTTGGCCACAGCTAATCACATGACATGTGCATGTGATTAGCTGTGACCATTCACAGCTAGGCAGTAGTATACAATGGATGGCATGAATGAAGCCATCCATTGTATACAACTGTCATGTGACCTGCTGTGATTGGTCACAGCAGGTCACATGGTACCGGCAACGAGGCCGATACTCAGATCTGTCATCGACTGTGTCCGAGGTGCACGGCTGGTGACAGATCGCGCCGCTGCGCGGCTGCAAGCGCAAAAAGTGCGCATGTGCGGGAGTACGCCATTTGGCGTCCAACCCGGAAATCCGATACATTTTTCCGGCCGCCTTTTGGCTATTGGCTGGGTGTGTATTGGTTAATAAATGCTCATTTGTTCCTCCTCTGTTACTCTAGTTTTTTGTTAAATTCTATTATTTTGTAAAACCTCTTTTGAAAAATAAAAGAAATTAAAAAAAGTATTAATGAAACAGAAAATACAGAAGCCAGTGGATTAGCATGTCAGGCAAGCAATTAGTATTTTCATATGAAGATATTAGCAATGGAATTTCCCCTCTCAGAATCCCTATAGACCGACCCTGGACATTCTGCATCTCAGCACATAACAATTGTTCTCTTCTGCCCAGTCCATCCTCTCCCTCGTGGACACGATTGCTTTCACCTGATATCATCCAGTGTTAAAAATAACCACAAGCAGATGTCTCCTCGCACACTTGATTTGGGTTTACATGTTAATTTTCGCCTACGATACACAGCTGATCACATCCGTTTAAAGAAAACCTGTCATGAGACAAACACAGGAGCTGCCAATTTTCTGAAAACACCAGTTGCCTGCTTATTAGGCTAAAGCCAGCCTAATGCAGGCCATAGATGGGTCGAAAATCGGCCAATCTTTCAGGCGAAAATAAAATCCGCCGATTTTTGGATCGTTAGTGGGCTAATTGTTCGGCCGTTTTTCGGTATTTTGGCAGATTTTTTTTATCGGTAAAGTTGGAAAAAATCGGCCGATTTTGCCGATCGGCCGATTTTCGCGGCAATGATGGGCAAATCGGCCGATCTTTTTACCGATAAAAAAATCTGCGCATGAGCAGTGACCTGCAAGAGGAAGACAAAAAGAAGAAGAAAAAAGAAGAAGAGGATGAAGAAGAGGAAGAAGAAGAGGAAGAAGAAGAGGATGAAGAAGAAGAAGAGGATGAAGAAGCAGAAGAAGAAGAGGATGATGAAGAAGAGGAAGAAGAAGAAGTAGAAGAAGCAGAAGAAGAAGAGGATGAAGAAGAGGAAGAAGAAGATGAAGAAGAAGAAGAAGAGGATGAAGAAGAAGAAGAGGAAGAAGAAGAGGATGAAGAAGAGGAATTCCAGTCCGGCAAAAAGTGTCCCTTCAGAGAGCTCCGCTATTTCTTTGACAGTTCCTTGACATTTATAGCGGTTGCAACAATGTATCTATTTGTTTCCGAATAAAAACATCTGTATCCTAAATGGATACAAATACATTGTTGCAAACCACTATAAATGTCAAGGAACTGTCAAAGAAATAGCGGAGCTCTCTGCAGGGACACTTTTTGCCAGCTGTAGACGGTATGAAAATCGGCCGTTTTTTTTTTACCGTTGCTGGTAACGTCGGCCACTTGAACGACCGATTTTTGTTTTTTTTTTAAAGAAAAATCGGACGATTTTCAACCCATCTATGGCCTGCAATACACGGGTCGAATTCCGAAAGAATTTTTCTTTCGAAAATCTTTTCTAAGAATTTTCATTCGAATTTCGCACCATTAGTGGGCCACAGAAACAGACGATTTTTGTGTAACCTTCGAATCTGAGTGATCGGGCATGTTGGAAATTTTTTTAAAAATTAACAAATTTTCGAATCGCTGATGGGAGAATCGTGCGAGAAATATAAATGAAAAAGAAATAAGCCTGAGCTGCGACCTGGAAAGAAAAGAAAATTCTTGCCTACGAAAAAAATTTTTTCTGTAGCAACATGAGGAGAAATTGAAGGCTTGGTTGGTTGCATTTCTAAATCAATGGTGGCACCATCGGATTACAAAATGCATGAAAATTCCGTTTTTTTTTAAAGAAAATTAGTTCTCAATTTGACCGATGTTTGGCCTGCATAACCCTTTGACTTCAGAAAGTTTTACATCACTGACCTGGAGCAAGTATGATGTTGAAATTTGAAGTCTTCATTTTAAATACCTGTTCTAGGTCCTTGATTAAAAGTATTGAACCAACATGGCGACCAGGCAACTAGCATTCTCAGAATGTGGTTAGCCCCACAAAGCTGTTTTACCCAAGTTCACACCTAAGCATTTTCTGCAGCGTTTTCCAGAAATGCAGTACAGTCCATTTAACCACTTCCAGACCGGACACTTTTACCCCCTTCCTGACCAGGGCAATTTTCAGCTTTCAGCGCTATCACACTTTGAATGACAATTGCGCGGTCATGCAACACTGTACCCAAATGAATTTTTTACCTTTTTTTGACACAGATAAAGCTTTATTTTGGTGGTATTTATTCACTTATTTTTTTTGCTATGTAAATGAAAAAGTCCAAAAATTTTGAAAAAAAGTGTTTTTTTTTACAAAAGTTTGCAAATAAATAATATTTCATCATAAATCTTTGGCAAAATTTATTCCGTTATCTTTTTAGTAAAAAAAAAATCTAAATTAGTTTATAATCAAAATGATAATTTTTAAACATTTGTTTTTACATTTTTATATTATTATTTTTTTATTTTTATTTTATTTTTACATACTGTCACCCTAGCAGTACAGTGTCACCATGGTGACACTGTACTACTTGTGGGGGGTGATGAAGATTTGTTTTTTTACACTGATTGCTTTTACACCCATATAGTATGTAAAAGCAATCATTTCTCTTTCTCTCTGTCTGCATTCTTGCACTCATTGAGAAGTACTGAGTGAGCTGTGATTGGTCACAGCTTGTCACATGGTACAAGGCTGTTGTGAATAGCCTTGTACCATGTGACCTCTGTGATCATTCACAGATTTCACACGTAGTAAGCAATGATGTCACAAGTGACATCTTGCTTACTACTCTGCATGTGATCACTGATTGGCCAATCAGTATTCACATGATCGGGACCTCGTACAGAGGTCCCGTACGACGATCGGTGTTCCACTGTGTCCGGAGGACACAGCGGGCACCGGATCGCGGTGCTGCGTGCTCCCAGGGAGCGTGCACAAGCAGGGTGCGGGGAGGCCGTTTATAAACAGCCACCTGACCCTGCACTGCCACCGTCCGGCCGTTTATATGCAACGGCCGGTCGGGAAGTGGTTAATATGATTTCCTATGGGACAGGTTCACATCTCTGTGTTTTCATCCAGTGCGTTATTTGGAAAGGGTCAGGGACTTTTTTGAAAGCAAAATGTTGCGTTTTTGGTTCTATAGACCAGTGTTTCTCAACCTTTTCTAAGTCAAGACACCCTTTAAAATTATGGACAGTTCCAAGGAACCCTTAAAATTATGGACAGTCTAGAGGCACCCAATTCTAAAACCAGTATGACTAGTATTCCAGTGTTTCTCCCTCAGTTTTTCTCCATCACTGAGCTAATGTGACCCCACCAATGATGGAGAGGGGCAGGGGAGGGTCAAACAAGGATGCTGTGCAGGCAACCAACATCCCCCTTATCAACTGATGATGTAATTGGTTGTCAGGATGCTGGCGGCTAGAAGGTCGTAATGGCGCACAATGAAAACCTGTGGCTTTGTGTAACCAAAAGGCAGGCTTGTTCCACCCGCTGGCTTGTATACAAGTTTTGGGCAATTTTTAGACATTTTGCCAAGGCACCCTTGAAGAAACCTCACGGGAACCCCAGGGTGCCTGGGCACCCCGGTTGAGAAAGGCTGCTGTAGACTTCAATGGAAACACTGCAGAAAAGCATGTATTTTGTTTTTTTATGTGTTTTTGATAAGTTTTGTGTTTACAATCTACCTAGCAACAAAAAAAATGTGAAAAAATGAAAAAAAAAAAAAACCCCGCAAAATGCATAAAAAATGCGGCAAAAACGCAAAGCAGAAACACATCAAACGCAACCTGCATACCGCGTTTCCCCGAAAATAAGACATCCTCCGAAAAAAAGACCTACTTACAGGTTTCCTTCTGGGTGAAATATAAGGCACCGCCCCCGAAAATAAGGCCCCCCTAGGCTCTGTCTCGTAATGAAAATTAATTTACCGAAAACTGGTTGCTAGGGCCGCCACGACTGGCGTCTAGCTAGCAACCAGTGACGTCATTGCTGTGTGGAGGCGGAGCGTAGGTCGGAGTGAGCGGGAGAGAGATGCGTGTAGAAGAACAGGAGGATCAGAGCGGACGGAACGCAGCGAAGGTGGTGAGTGCTGGTCTGTCTCTGGTGACACCGCCCTCATGATGACTGAAGGTTCTCAGTCAGTGGCAGACCCTGCTCCAGCCCAGGTCCAGGCCCCAGCCAGCCCAGTGACAGTCCTCAGGCAGGCCCCAGGGGGGAAATGTTTGATAAAGGGGTGGGGGGGATGTCTGGTGAAGGTGTTCAGTGGCACAGGGGGGGGGGGGAGGAGGATCAGAGAGGGCAATCAAAATGACACAGGAGGATCAGAGGGGACAATCAAAATGACACAGGAGGATCAGAGGGGGCAATCAAAATGACACAGGAGTATCAGAGGGGGCAATCAAAATGACACAGGAGGATCAGAGGGGGCAATCAAAATGACACAGGAGGATCAGAGGGGGCAATCAAAATGACACAGGAGGATCAGAGGGGGCAATCAAAATGACACAGGAGGATCAGAGGGGACAATCAAAATGACACAGGAGGATCAGAGGGGGCAATCAAAATGACACAGGAGGATCAGAGGGGACAATAAAAATGACACAGAAGGATCAGAGGGGACAATCAAAATGACACAGGAGGATCAGAGGGGGCAATCAAAATGACACAGGAGGATCAGAGGGGGCAATAAAAAAAATGACACAAGAGGATCAGAGGGGGCAATAAAAAAAATGACACAAGAGGATCAGAGGGGGCAATAAAAAAAATGACACAGGAGGATCAGAGGGGGCAATCAAAATGACACAGGAGGATCAGAGGGGGCAATCAAAATGACACAGGAGGATCAGAGGGGGCAATCAAAATGACACAGGAGGATCAGAGGGGGCAATCAAAATGACACAGGAGGATCAGAGGGGACAATCAAAATGACACAGGAGGATCAGAGGGGACAATAAAAATGACACAGAAGGATCAGAGGGTACAATCAAAATGACACAGGAGGATCAGAGGGGACAATCAAAATGACACAGGAGGATCAGAGGGGGCAATCAAAATGACACAGGAGGATCAGAGGGGGCAATAAAAAAAATGACACAAGAGGATCAGAGGGGGCAATAAAAAAATGACACAGGAGGATCAGAGGGGGCAATCAAAATGACACAGGAGGATCAGAGGGGGCAATCAAAATGACACAGGAGGATCAGAGGGGGCAATCAAAATGACACAGGAGGATCAGAGGGGGCAATCAAAATGACACAGGAGGATCAGAGGGGGCAATCAAAATGACACAGGAGGATCAGAGGGGGCCAATCAAAATGACACAGGAGGATCAGAGGGGGCAATCAAAATGACACAGGAGGATCAGAGGGGACAATCAAAATGACACAGGAGGATCAGAGGGGGCAATAAAAAAAATGACACAGGAGGATCAGAGGGGACAATCAAAATGACACAGGAGGATCAGAGGGGGCAAATAAAAAAAATGACACAGGAGGATCAGAGGGGGCAATCAAAATGACACAGGAGGATCAGAGGGGGCAATCAAAATGACACAGGAGGATCAGAGGGGACAATCAAAATGACACAGGAGGATCAGAGGGGACAATCAAAATGACACAGGAGGATCAGAGGGGGCAATAAAAAAAAATTACACAGGAGGATCAGAGGGGGCAATCAAAATGACACAGGAGGATCAGAGGGGGCAATCAAAATGACACAGGAGGATCAGAGGGGGCAATCAAAATGACACGGGAGGATCAGAGGGGACAATCAAAATGACACAGGAGGATCAGAGGGGGCAATCAAAATGACACAGCAGGATCAGAGGGGGCAATCAAAATGACACAGGAGGATCAGAGGGGGCAATCAAAATGACACGGGAGGATCAGAGGGGACAATCAAAATGACACAGGAGGATCAGAGGGGGCAATCAAAATGACACAGCAGGATCAGAGGGGGCAATCAAAATGACACAGGAGGATCAGAGGGGGCAATAAAAAAAAATGACACAAGAGGATCAGAGGGGGCAATAAAAAAAATGACACAGGAGGATCAGAGGGGGCAATCAAAATGACACAGGAGGATCAGAGGGGGCAATCAAAATGACACAGGAGGATCAGAGGGGGCAATCAAAATGACACGGGAGGATCAGAGGGGACAATCAAAATGACACAGGAGGATCAGAGGGGGGGCAATCAAAATGACACAGCAGGATCAGAGGGGGCAATCAAAATGACACAGGAGGATCAGAGGGGGCAATCAAAATGACACGGGAGGATCAGAGGGGACAATCAAAATGACACAGGAGGATCAGAGGGGGCAATCAAAATGACACAGCAGGATCAGAGGGGGCAATCAAAATGACACAGGAGGATCAGAGGGGGCAATAAAAAAAATGACACAAGAGGATCAGAGGGGGCAATAAAAAAAATGACACAGGAGGATCAGAGGGGGCAATCAAAATGACACAGGAGGATCAGAGGGGGCAATCAAAATGACACAGGAGGATCAGAGGGGGCAATCAAAATGACACAGGAGGATCAGAGGGGGCAATCAAAATGACACAGGAGGATCAGAGGGGGACAATCAAAATGACACAGGAGGATCAGAGGGGGCAATCAAAATGACACAGGAGGATCAGAGGGGACAATCAAAATGACACAGGAGGATCAGAGGGGGCAATAAAAAAAATGACACAGGAGGATCAGAGGGGACAATCAAAATGACACAGGAGGATCAGAGGGGGCAATAAAAAAAAAATTACACAGGAGGATCAGAGGGGGCAATCAAAATGACACAGGAGGATCAGAGGGGGCAATCAAAATGACACAGGAGGATCAGAGGGGACAATCAAAATGACACAGGAGGATCAGAGGGGACAATCAAAATGACACAGGAGGATCAGAGGGGGCAATAAAAAAAATTACACAGGAGGATCAGAGGGGGCAATCAAAATGACACAGGAGGATCAGAGGGGGCAATCAAAATGACACAGGAGGATCAGAGGGGGCAATCAAAATGACACGGGAGGATCAGAGGGGGCAATCAAAATGACACAGGAGGATCAGAGGGGGCAATCAAAATGACACGGGAGGATCAGAGGGGACAATCAAAATGACACGGGAGGATCAGAGGGGGCAATCAAAATGACACGGGAGGATCAGAGGGGGCAATCAAAATGACACGGGAGGATCAGAGGGGGACAATCAAAATGACACAGGAGGATCAGAGGGGGCAATCAAAATGACACGGGAGGATCAGAGGGGACAATCAAAATGACACAGGGGAGGATCAGAGGGGGCAATCAAAATGACACGGGAGGATCAGAGGGGGCAATCAAAATGACACGGGAGGATCAGAGGGGGCAATCAAAATGACACAGCAGGATCAGAGGGGCAATCAAAATGACACAGGAGGATCAGAGGGGGCAATCAAAATGACACAGGAGGATCAGAGGGGGCAATCAAAATGACACAGGAGGATCAGAGGGGGCAATCAAAATGACACAGGAGGATCAGAGGGGGCAATCAAAATGACACAGGAGGATCAGAGGGGGACAATCAAAATGACACAGGAGGATCAGAGGGGGCAATCAAAATGACACAGGAGGATCAGAGGGGGCAATCAAAATGACACAGGAGGATCAGAGGGGGACAATCAAAATGACACAGGAGGATCAGAGGGGGACAATCAAAATGACACAGGAGGATCAGAGGGGGCAATCAAAATGACACAGGAGGATCAGAGGGGACAATCAAAATGACACAGGAGGATCAGAGGGGGCAATAAAAAAAATGACACAGGAGGATCAGAGGGGGCAATCAAAATGACACAGGAGGATCAGAGGGGGCAATCAAATTGACACAGGAGGATCAGAGGGGGCAATCAAAATGACACAGGAGGATCAGAGGGGGCAATCAAAATGACACAGCAGGATCAGAGGGGGCAATCAAAATTACACAGGAGGATCAGAGGGGACAATCAAAATGACACAGGAGGATCAGAGGGGGGCAATCAAAATGACACAGGAGGATCAGAGGGGGCAATCAAAATGACACAGGAGGATCAGAGGGGACAATCAAAATGACACAGGAGTATCATTTAACAATAAATGTGTACCGTATTCTTCTTCATGGAAAAATAAGACATCCCCTGAAAATAAGACCTAGCGCATCTTTGGGAGCAAAAATGAATATAAGACACTGTCTTATTTTCGGGGGAAACAGGGTAGGTGTGAACCTAGACTCAGTGTGTGGAAGCAGGGGTATCTCTGAAGAGATCTGGCACAACCCCTGGTGAATCAGAGTCAAAGCTCCCCTGGTGAATCAGCACAGAGAATGTGCTTAGTTGTTTGTAGAGCTATAGATGGTTGAACAGGATGGATTTTTGTCTTTTTTTCAGCCAGACTAATTATGTAACTATGCTTTGGGATGGGACCATGGAGCTGAAATCCATTTAAGGAAATTATCTTGAACACCCCATTTTTATAATGCAAATGTATGAAAATCCCACGAAAGTGTTTTGAAAGCTTTACACCAATGCAATGACAGTAGCATAGTCTTGAATGAGTGTGCGGGGGAAGGTTAATTAATTGGATAACACATCATATATTGTCTCCTGCTTGCCTTTTAAGTATGAATCCCACCAGGAGCACAGTGTGGCTCACCACTAAGCCTTTGCCGACTTGCGAGTGAGCATTCTGCTGCCCAGCGGACGGGTATAAATGAGAAGCAGCACAAGTATCTCAATGAAGACAACTCATTACACTTTGGAAATGGCCATGACCCCGGGCTAAGTTTTCATGCTGAGCGATATTCATTTATGGATCTTAAGACGAGCTTATTACCGCCACCTCGGGGTGTGTTTTCCTACTCTGTCGGCTTTCCAGCATTCCGTTGATTTTTATGTCGTTAATAAATGTGCACTTTATGAGATTATTTTATGCCACATGCTCATTGACATTTTTCTTGGTCCTAATTTTTCCTGCATTATTAATTAAGCATGAGGCAATTAAATCTAATGAACAAGGATGGCACGTTAATGCCTGATTAGATTTTCTTCTCTTTAAAGTGGACCTGTCATCAGTTTATTGCAAGATGACAATATTAACCTCCTTGGCGATATGATTCTTTCTGATTTTTTGTGCTGAAAGCGGTACCATTTTTTTGCATGGAAATATGTAGTTTTTTATTGTAGGCTGTAATTTTTAGGAATAACTCCCTGAAATCTGTACGAACAAGAGTCTAGTAAACATCCTGGGTAGGATAAAATTTGAAACACGAAATCATAAATTATATTTTAATAAATAATCATTAAAAATAATAATATAATAATAATAATAATAATAAATTTAATTCAATAATATAATCAAACCAAAAAACACTGAAATTTGAAATACAGAGGCAAATTCGCACATCGCTGAGCAAAGTCGCAAAATCGTTTTCAGTGACTGATGATGAATTTCCCCACAAATCATTATCACGCAAGAATGCAGCCAGTGAGAAGGAGAAATGATTGCTTTTACAGCCTTTATGGGTGTAAAAGCAATCAGTGTAAAAAAAGAAAAAAAAAATCTTCATCAACCCCCACAAGTAGTACAGTGTCACTATGGTGACACTTTACTGCTAGGGTGACGGTATGTAAAAAAACCCCAAAACACATAAATAATAATATAAAAAATAAAATAATAAAATAAAATATTTTTTGAAAAATTATAATTTTTGGTTAAACTAATTTGGGTTATTTTTTTTTTTTTTACTAAAAAGATAGCTGAATACATTTTGGCCAAGATTTATAAAGAAAGATTATTTATTTGCAAAATTTTATAAGAAAAACACTTTTTTTTCCAAAATGTTTGGACTTTTTCATTTATATAGCAAAAAAAATAAAAATCCCAGTGGTGAATAAATACCACCAAAATAAAGTTTTATCTCTCTCAAAAAACTGCAAAAAAATTAATGTGGGTACAGTGTTGCATGACCGCACAATTGTCATTCAAATTGTGATAGTACTGAAAGCTGAAAGATGGCCTGGACTGGAATGGGGTGAAAGTGTCCGGATTTGAAGTGATTAAAGCATAGTTTTAAAAAAAATATAACAAACATGTCATACTTACCTGCTCTGTGTAATGGTTTAGCACAGAGCAGCCTGCATCCTCCTCTTCTCGGGTCCTCTGCCAATGGCTCCCGCTGTTGCCTCAGCCTATCAGGAGTAAGAGTCCCCAGAAAGCCGTGCTCTATTGGATCAAAAGGGGACTCAGGTAAGTATTAGGGGGGGCTGGTTCACACAGATTTTTTTTTTACCATCATGCATAGAACGCATGGGGGTAAAAAAAACCTTGAACTTTTAGAACCACTTTAAGATTAATGGCCCCTGCCCACGGATCCCAAGTTTTGTGTGCGGGTGGTCGCAGCTGCGGACGTAATGCACATCACTAGTGTGAACTGAGCCTCAGAGAGAATATAAAGCAGGTAATATTTGGCAAGAGTTAAGTGTAGGTATTAACCATATGCCGGCCAGCCACTGTAGAAATACGGCGGCAGGACGGCACGTCTGGGCAAAAGCACGTTTTAAAACATGTGTTTTGAAAACTGGTAGGGGGAGCGCACGAGGGCGTGCCGCCACCCTACCTGTCCCGCTGATCACAGCGGCGGATGTCAGTCGCCGGGTCACAGCCAGTCGTTACTGGCTATGTCCTGGCGATCGGCGGCAATCGCTGACAGAGAGCACAGCTGCAGTGGCTGTGCTTTCTGTCAGTTCCCTGACAGCTCCAGGACACGCTGATCGGGACAGAAGAGTTTCTCTCTCCCGGTCAGCGGTGTTCCCTGCAGTACACACCCCCGCCCCCTAGTAAAACACTCCCCTCACACAGTTAACCCTTCCCTGAATAATAAATTTAACCCCTTCCTCCCCAGTGCCATTAGTACAGTGTCAGTGTTTTTTTTTTTGCACTGATCACTGTATTGGTGTCACTGGGGATGTCAGTGACCCCAAGTCAGTACCCCCAATGTCAGAATGTCCGCCGCAGTCCTGCCATAAGTCGCTGATCGTCGCCATAAGTCGCTGATCGCCGCCATTATTAGTATAAAAAAAAATAAAAATCCCAGTATCTTTCCCGCCATTTGTAAACGCTATAACTTTCACGTAAACCAATTAATTTACACGTATTGGTTTTTTTTTTAGCTAAGACATCTCGCAGAATACATTTTGGCAGAAATTTATGACTAAATTTGATTTTTACATTTTTTTCTACTGGACATGTTTTATAGCAAAAAGTCCAAAATATTGGTTTTTTTCCTCAAAATTGTCAGGCTTTTTTTTTTTTTATAGCGCAAAAAATAAAAACTCACAGGCGATCAAATACCACCGAAAGAAAGCTCAATTTGTGGGAAAAAAAGGATGTAAATTTCATTTATGTACCGTATTGCATGACCGCGCAATTGTCCGTTAAACTAGCACAGCGCTGCATAGCAAAAAAATGGCGCGTAAATTGCAGCATCTATACCATAGTTTGTAGACGCTATAACTTTCACACAAAGCAATCAATATACACTTATTGGGATTTTTTTTACCAAAAAACATGGAGCAGAATACATTTTGGCCTAAATATATAACTAACTTTGAGTTTACTATATATTTTTTAAAGCTGAAAGTAAAAAATATCGTTTTTCTTCAAAATTTTTGGCTTTTTTTTGTTTATAGCGTGAAAAATAAAAAGCGCACAGGTGATCAAATACCACTGAAAGAAAGCTCTATTTGTATGAAAAAAAGGACGTAAATTTCGTTCGGGTGCAGCATTGTATGACCGCGCAATTATCAGTTGAATTAGTGCAGCGCCGAGTAGCAAAAAGAGACCTGGTCATTAAGGGGGGTAAATCCTCAGGAGGGCAAGTGGTTAATAAAGTGTTCAAGAAAAGCAGCACACAACTAAACAGCACAAGAAAGTGGGAGTTAGCTGAAACACATGAAAGTTTACCTTGAGTAGATAATACAGCTAGAGAGAACACAGCATATACTGTAGATCCTCATGTCAGGTTCACTACTAATGTGCTTTTCTTGATGTCTCACTCACCCAACCCTGGTCATATCTCCCTAACGTCACCGCACACTCATCATCATTCATCTCTATGCTGTCACTTGTAAAACAGAAGCCAGGCAGTGAACAGGGATATTGCCGGAGGAGGTTCCGCCATGCTCTGGCTGGAAAAATCTCTCGTAAAAACTAATGTGACAGGGAAGCCACAAGAGCCCCCTGGAGCATGGGCGGGCGGGGGTCACCATTGCGACCTCTGTAACCCCTCAAGCTCCACTAGTGGAACAGAAGACAGGTATTTTAAAAATCCGAATCCCCAGCAAAGTGGCTGGAGATTCGGATTTAGGCAAAGTTTACACTATTGCAGCTCTGCAAGCCATGTTTGCTCAGGCATGACAGCCAACTAATTTGAATGGGCTTCCATGCAGGAAAAGGGTTCCTGCACCATTTGTAAATCACAGTGGCTGGGAAATCACATGGTGCTTTTTGTGTGGGGGTGCCATTAAGAATGAATGCAGCCCAGCGCGCCTGAAGAGCAGTGTATTTCGGCTGAGGTGTGGGAACCGTTGTGATTCCTGCACCTGCAATAGTAAGAACCTAGGCTTTAGGGTGAACAACATCTGTAAGCTACTCTGCATCAATAGCTATGGGGCTAGCTGCTGAACCTGTGGAATCCTCTGCTTTCCTGAATTTAGATTTGGCTGGGCTTCTTGAGGTGGAGAGGACTCACTTGAGCCAAAGTGTTCTCCGAGATGTCAGAGATGCTATGCAGGTCTGGTCAGAGAGAAAGGCTATTGCTGGGATTAAACCAGTGCCATCTTGGATGGTGTGTGGACCGGCTAGAAGAAGTTCAGTAAGCAGCTTTTTCTCTTCTTTGTGATACTGGACATGCTGGTCAGGTGTCTGGTGCCAGGCTCTGAGGAACATCCATAGCCTCTGCTTTGCCACTTAAAGTTGCTTATTAGTCAATAATATGACACCAGAACAGGTGTATGCAGGTAGACAGGATAGCTGAGTGGTTAAGATGTCTGACTTAAGATCCAATGGATGTATATCCTCGTGGCTTCGAACCCCGCTCCTGGTATCTCTTTGTTCTTTACTGTCCTTTATGCAATCTAACCTTCTAAGAGTTGCTCACTAGTCAATAATATGGGGAGTTTTCTCCCCTGCTGGAGCAAATTGGATCATGCTTTGCTGGGGATTTTGCCTTCCACTAGATCAATTGTGTCTATTGGATATACTTTTTTTATGGTTGATCTAGTAATACCAGAAAAAGAAAACAGGTCACCAGGATGGCCGAGTGGTTAAGGCGTTGGACTTAAGATCTAATGGATGTATATCCTCGTGGGTTCAAACCCCACTCCTTGTATCTCTTTGTTAATTACTGTCCTTTATGCAATCTAACCTTCTAAGAGTTGCTCACTAGTCAATAACAAGGGGAGTTTTCTCCCCTGCTGGAGCAAATTGGATCATGCTTTGCTGGGGATTTTGCCTTCCACTGGATCAATTGTGTCTATTGGATATACTTTTTTTTTATGGTTGAACTAGTAATACCAGAAAAAGTAAGCATAGGTCACCAGGTTGACTGAGTGGTTAAGGTGTTGGATTTAAGATCCAATAGATGTATATCCTTGTGGGTTCACACCCCACTCCTGGTATCTCTTTGTTCTTTACTGTCCTTTACGCAATCTAACCTTCTAAGAGTTGCCCACTAGTCAATAACATGGGGAGTTTTCTCCCCTGCTGGAGCAAATTGGATCATGCTTTGCTGGGGATTTTGCCTTCCTCTGGATCAATTGTGTGTATAGGATTCACTTTTTTTTTATGGTTAAACTAGTAATACCAGAGACAGAAAACAGGTCACCAGAATGGCCGAGTGGTTAAGGTGTTGGACTTAAGATCCAATGGATGTATACCCTCATGGGTTCAAACCCCACTCCTGGTATCACTTTGTTCTTTACTGTCCTTTATGCAGCACAACCTTCTAAGAGTTGCTCACTAGTCAATAACATGTTCTTGCTTTGTGGACTTTTCTCCCCTGCTGGAGCAAATTTGATCATGCTTTGCTGGGGATTTTGCCTTCCACTGGGTCAATTGTGGGTATAGGATTCATTTTTTTTTTTTATGGTTGAACTAGTAATACCAGAGAGAGAAAACACAGGTCACCAGGATGGTGATTTTTTTTTATGGTTGAACTACTAATACCAGAGAGCAAAAACAGGTCAGCAGGATGGCCGAGTGGTTAAGGCATTGGACTTAAGATCCAATGGATGTATATCCTCATGGGTTCGAACCCCACTCCTGGTATCACTTTGTTCTTTACTGTCCTTTTATGCAATCTAACCTTCTAAGAGTTGCTCACTAGTCAATAATATGGGGAGTTTTCTCCCCTGCTGGAGCAAATTTGATCATGCTTTGCTGGGGATTTTGCCTTCCACTGGGATCAATTGTGGGTATAGGATTCACTTTTTTTTATGGTTGAACTAGTAATACCAGAGAAAGACATTTGGTCACAAGGATGGCTTAAGATCCAATGGATTGTATATCCTCATGGGTTCAAACCCCACTCTGGTATCAGTGGTTAAGGTGTTGGGGGCTTAAGATCCAATGGATGTACATCCTCATGGGTTCAAACCCCACTCCTGGTATCACTTTGTTCTTTACGGCAACACAACCTTTTAAGAGTTGCTCACTGGTCAATAACATGTGTTCTTGCATTGCATTGGGGAGTTCTCTCCCCTGCTGCAGCAAATTGGATCATGCTTTGCTGGGGATTTTGCCTTCCTCTGGATCAATTGTGTGTATAGGATTCACTTTTTTTTATTGGTAATTCACTTTTTTTTAGTGGTTAAGGGTTGGGCACTAGTAATACCATGGGTTCAAACCCCATTAGAAAACCTTTTAAGAGTTGCTCACTAGTCAATAACAGATTGCATGGGGAGTTCTCTCCCCCTGGTTGGATCATGCTTTGCTGGGTATTTTGCCTTCCTTGGATCAATTGTGTGCTTAAGATTCACTTTTTTTTTATTGCAATGGATGTAGGTCACCAGAATCCTCATAAGATCCAATGGGTTCAAACCCCACTCCTGGTATCACTTTGTTCTTTACTGTCCTTTATGGCAACACAACCTTTTAAGAGTTGCTCAATAGGTCAATAACATGTTTCTTGCATTGCATTGGGGAGTTTTCTCCCCTGCTGGATCAAATTGGATCATGCTTTGCTGGGGATTTTGCCTTCCTCTGGATCAATTGTGGTGTATAGGATTATAACTTTTTTTTATGTGTGCAGATGTGCAGGTCACCAGGATGGCTGAGTGTTTAAGGCATTAGACTTAAGATCCAAAAGATCCTTGTGAGTTCAAACCCTACTCCTGGTATCATGTTATTTACTGTCCTTTATGCCAACACAACCTTCTAAGAGTTGCTCACTAGTCAATAACATGTTCTTGCTTTGCGGACTTTTCTCCCCTGCTGGAGCAAATTTGATCATGCTTTGCTGGGGATTTTGCCTTCGACTGGGTCAATTGTGGGTGAAGGATTCACTTTTTTTTATGGTTGAACTAGTAATACCAACAACAAAAAAACATAGATCACCAGGATGGCCGAGTGGTTAAGGCGTTGGACTTAAGATCCAATGGATATATATCCTCGTGGGTTCGAACCCCACTCCTGGTATCTTTTTGTTCTTTACTGTCCTTTATTCAATCTAACCTTTTTTTTTTATGATTGAACTAGTTATACCAGAGCCAGTATATGCAGGTCACCAGGATGTCCAAGTGGTTATACATCCATTGGATCTTAAGACCAATGCCTTAACCACTCGGCCATCCTAGTGACCAGCATATTCTGCCTCTGGTATTACTAGTTCAATCATAAAAAGAAAAAAGTTATAATCCTATACCCACAGGTGATCCAGAGGAAGGCAAAAAATAAAAAAGTTATAATCCTATACCTTTATATTCTTTCTATATATCCTTTAAGTTGGACTTAAGATCCAATGGATGTATGTCCTTGCAGGTTTGAACCCCACTCCTGGTATCACATTGTTCTTTACTGTCCTTTATAGCAATCCAACCTTCTAAGAGTTGCTCACTAGTCAAAAACATGTTCTTGCATTGCATTGGGGAGTTTTCTCCCCTGCTGGAGCAAATTGGTTCATGCTTTGCTGGGTTTTTTGCCTTCCTCTGGATCAATTGTGGGTGAAGGATTCACTTTTTTTATGGTTGAACTAGTAATACCAGAGATAAAAACACAAGTTACCAGAATGGCTGAGTGGTTTAAGGCATTGGACGTAAGATCCCATGAATATCTTCGAGGGTTCAAAAACCCACTCCTGGTATCAACTTGTTATTTACTGTCCTTTATGCCAACACAACCTTCTAAGAGTTGCTCACTAGCCAATAACATGTTCTTGCATTGCAGACTTTTCTCCCCTGCTGGAGCAAAATGGATCATGCTGTGCTGGTTTTTTTGCCTTCCTCTGGATCAACTGTGGGTATAGGATTATAACTTTTATATTTTTATGATTGAACTAGTAATACCAGAACAAACATCTGTAGGTTACCAGGATGGCCGAGTGGTTAAGGCATTAGACGTAAGATCCAATGGATGTATTTCCTCATGTGATCAAACCCCATTCTTGGTATTACTGTTATTCACTATCCTTTATGGCAATCCAACTAACATGTTCTTGCATTGCATTGGGGAGTTTTCTCCCCTGCTGGAGCAAATTGGATCATGCTTTGCTGGTTTTTTGCCTTCCTCTGGATCAACAGTGGGTGTAGGATTATAACATTTTTATTTTTATGATTGAACCAGTAATACAAGAAGAAAAATATGCAGATCACCAGGATGGCTGAATGGTTCAGGTGTTGGACTTAAGATCCACTGAATGTATATGCTTGTGGGTTTGAACCCCACTCCTTGTATCACTTTGCTATTTACTGTCCTTTATGGCAATCCAACCTTCTAAGAGTCGTTCACTAGTCAATAACATGTTCTTGCATTGCATTGGGGAGCTGCTCTTCCCTGCGGGAGCAAATTAGATCATGCTTTGCTGTGTTTTTTGCCTTCCTCTGGATCAACTGTGGGTATAGGATTATAACATTTTTTTTTATTGTTGAACTAGATGGACTTTTTTATTTTTCAGCCAAACTAACTATGGAACTATGTAAATAGGATATATTAGATATGAACTATGAAACTAAAATGTTTTATTTTGAGTTTCATATGTATTTGTGTAAAATAAATTGTATTATTTTAACTGATTTTTTGTTGGCATGTAATATATGCATCTAAAAAAAACCCCCTACCTATTCTACCTATTTTTCACGTTTTATGGGGGGAGGTGCAATCTTCTCTCATCTCTCACTCATTCAAAGCAAACAGAGGCATTATAGTTGGCGCTGCTTCATATTAGGTTCCTTGCAGATGATATACCAAACATATAAATTATAGCAAAGACACTATTAAAAAAATAATGGGTTAAATGTGGAATCGCACAGCTCAGCCCTCCCCCCCCCTCACCGTGTGGCTGAGATTATGTATATTTACTTTACTTTCCAGTTATTTTATGAAGGTTCTTCAAAGTGCAGATGCAGCAAAAAGTAATTTACCAGAAAAGCGCCGACCGCACCAGATCTCCCCGAAGTTCAGAGGCAAAACATGTCATTTTATAGCCCAGCCGTTCCCGGAGATGTCAGCACCGCCTGCCCCCAGATCTGTGTACTCAGCAAGAAGTTCAGCGAGAGATCCCGGCATAGGTCCACCGCGGAGCCACTCCGGGGAGAGGAGGATTCCTAAACTGTGCGCTGTGTCTACCATGCTGTCAGTACAGACAGCTTCCATATAATTACTACAATGAATAGGATAAAAAGAACAGCCATAACTGACCTCATTTCATTATATAACCAACACCTAACAATGTCCAATTCTCCCACAGGGTGCGTAGGTCTGACCTCCAGCCTTTCCTTCAGTCTTGCACAGTTGTACTGGCTCCTCTCCTGGACTGAAACAACTTACTCTGGTCTCACTGCACACTGTGAGCTTCTCACAATGTGCAGTGATTTCTTTAATAGGAAACTATGTACAGCATCCTGCCAGACTCTCTCACCAGCCATGATCTGTCTGCATTGCATAGAGGATCACAGAGACTCTTACATCACTGGGTCTAAAATAAAGTATGTAATGAAAATGGAAAGGTTTTATTGAATCACTCCAGCAGCATGTAGATGGGGGAGGGGGAACCAGGGAAGACAAAGCATAAGCAGATTGAAATTCCAGTACAAAACTCCCCCCCACCACTGGGATAGCTCCCCCATTACAGATCTCCCCTACCACCACCAGTACAGCACCCCTAGAACAGATCTTTCCCCCTGACCACCACTACAGCTTCCCCCAGTACAGATCTCCCCACCACTAGTATAGCTCGCTGCAGTAAAGTATTCCTCTCCCATAATTAGCACAGTTCTCCGCATCTCCTTCCACCACCAGTACAGCATACCAGTACAGTATCCCCCCACCAGTATAGTTCCCCCCAGTACAGATCTCCCCCACCACCAGTACACATGTTCCCCCCTGCCATCAGTGCACCTCCCCCAGTACAGTATCCCCCCTCCGCCAGTATAGTCCCCCCCCCAGTACAGATCTCCCCCACCATCAGTACACATCTCTCCCTTCTACCACCAGTACAGCTCCCCCAGTACAGTATTCCACCACCACTACCAGTACAGCTCCACCGATTACAGATATCCCCCACCACCACCACCAGTACAGCTCCCCCCAGGAAAGTACCCCCCCCACCACTAGTACAGGTCCCCTGATTACAGAGCTCCCTCTCACCACCAGTACAACTCCACCGACAACAGATCTCCCTCCCACCACCAGTACAACTCGGCCAGTACAGTATCCCCCCACTACCACCAGTATAACTTCCCCCATTACAGATCTCCCTCACACCACCAGTACAACTCTGCCAGTACAGTATCCCCCCCCCCCCCCCCCCCCCCACAGACACACTACCACCAGTATAGCTCCCCTGATTACAGATCTCCCTCCAACCACCAGTACAGCTCTGCCAGTAGAGTATTCCCTGCCACCAGTACAGTTCTCCCCAGCACAGATCTCAGCCTCCACCAATACACATCCCCCCCCCCCCCCAACAACAGGACAGCTCCTCCAGTACAGTATTCCACCAGCACCTGTACAGCTCCCCCCAGGGGCGGACTGACCATTTGGAAACTCGGGCACTGCCCGAGGGCCCAGGGTCAGTAGGGGGCCCCATGAGATGCCCCTGGTACCTTTTTCATAGGTTTTTTTGAGTTTGGGCAAGGACACAGGGACCCCATGATCCCCTATTGCCCAGGGGCCCCATGAGTTGCCAGTCCGCCCCTGCTCCCCCCAGGAAAGTATCCCCTCCATCACTAGTACAGCTCCCCTGATTACAGATCTCCCTCCCACCACCAGTACAGCTCCTCTGATGACAGATCTCCCTCCCACCACCAGTACAGCTCTGCCAGTACAGTATCCCCCACTACCACCAATATAGCTCCCCCCATTACAGATCTCCCTCCCACCACCAGTAGAGATCTGCCAGTACAGTACCCCCCCCCCACTACCACCAATATAGCTCCCCCCCATTACAGATCTCCCTCCCATCACCAGTACAGCTCCCCCGATTACAAATCTCCCTCCCACCACCAGTACAGCTCTGCCAGTACAGTATCCTCCCCACTACCACCAATAAAGCTCCCCCCCCATTACAGATCTCCCTCCCACCACCAGAAGCTCTGCCAGTACAGTACCCCCCCCCACACTACCACCAATATAGCTCCCCCCCCATTACAGATCTCCCTCCCATCACCAGTACAGCTCCCCCGATTACAGATCTCACTCCCACCACCAGTACAGCTCTGCCAGTACAGTATCCTCCCCACTACCACCAATATAGCTCCCCCCATTACAGATCTCCCACCACCAGTAGAGCTCTGCCACTACAGTACCCCCACCCCCCCCCCATACCGCCAATATAGCTCCCCCCCATTACAGATCTCCCTCCCATCACCAGTACAGCTCCCCCGATTACAGATCTCCCTCCCACCACCAGTACAGCTCTGCCAGTACAGTATCCCCCCCCCCACTGCCACCATTATAGCTCCCCCCACTACAGATCTCTCTCCCGTCACCAGTACAGCTCCCCCGATTACAGATCTCCCTCTCACCACCAGTACAGCTTTGGTAGTACAGTATCCCCCCCCGCACTACCACCAGTATAGCTCCCCCCCATTACAGATATCCCTCTCACCACCAGTACAACTCCCCCCCAATATATATTTCTCCTCCCTTCATGAAACTCACTCACCAGACCAGGCATTTCAGAATGGCAGGACACCCTTTTCTCAGTTGTGTCATATGACTGGAGCCAAAGAAGAGCTAAATAGAGCCTGCCGCTGCCTGTCTCTGGGTTCTAGCATGCAGTAGGAGGCAGATGCAGTGCTTCAAGTGTGGAACAACTGGCAGCAATAGCTGTGGCACAGCAGGTACTCTGGGGGAGTATTTGGACCCCCCACTCTCCCCTTTATATACACCTCTGGAGCTTACCAACTCTTGTGTAGTGTCATCATTAGTTTTCTTTTTTTCCTTTATTTTCTTCTGGTGATCCCTCCAGTAAGTCTGGTATTTTTCAACTTCCTTTAACCCCCGGTTCACATCTTTGTGACCGTGCGGGCCGCGTTTTGCATGGTACGAGAGCCCATTCATGTGAATGGACTCCCATGCCCATGACACGCAGGGAAGATGGTAGCAGTTAGAGAGTTGAGACAAACTATTTATCACCGACGGGGGCTTTCAACTGTCAGCTTTTATTCATGTTTGTAAAATGGTTATCTCAAATGGAAAGACACAAGTGTTTCCTTAACTGCTTATAAAGTGTTAGCTGGATTTCGGCTTTAATTTGTTAGTCTAGTCCACAGGTGTCAAACTGGCGGCCCCCAAGCTGTTGCCAAACTACAAGTCCCATGAGGCATTGCAATATTGGCAGTTAGAAGCATGACTCCCAAAGGCAGAGGCATGATGGGACTTGTAGTTTCTCAACAGCTGGAGGACCGCCAGTTTGACACCCCTGGTCTAGTCCATCTAAATCTGCTAGTTCATCTAACACTACCCACAGACTGACAATGCTTCAAGGGTGGCTACATTCAAGGGAGGTGTGTTACTGGCCAGTATGCTCCTCCATCCAGAGTGTGGATGCCCTAAATAAAAAAAAGCCTAAGAAAAGAAAACTAATGCAGCCACCACATCGTTGGTAAACTGCAATATATTACAATTTTTCTTACATAAAAATTCAAATATGAGAGTAGGCTCATAAATCAATACATACAGTATTTAAAATAATCTAAACATGGAGCATGGAAAAGTGGATGTCATATCGATATTACTTTGCGGTAATTGTTACGACAGAAACTGAAATTGCGCAGTGATTGAAAATCCCCATCCGTTCACCACTCAGTATGCGCGGCATGCTCATGAATTAATCTCCGATCTCCTGTGTTTCCAGGAGGAGCTCCTGTACAAGAAAGCTGCAAGTCATCTTCAGGAGCGCCTGGCAATCCTCCGGTACCTTAATAGCGGAATGCGTTCCGACGGAGGCAGTGCCTGCAATCATAACAGGCCATTTCCCGCTACAAATAACAGACAGGATATGTAGCTGCAGGAATCTCTGTGATTTATTACACTTGTCACCGCGTTACCAAATCCACCCCAAGGCCTCTGGAACTTTCAGATAGACGGGGTCTGTGCAATAATAATGAGACGACTGATGAGCACAGATCCTTGGCGAGCGTTAAGGAATATCGATGTTCAGGCGTGTTGGTGATGAGTGCAGATCCTTGGCGAGCGTTGAGGTTCAGGTGTGTTGGTGATGAGCGCAGATCCTTGGCGAGCGTTAAGGAATATCGATGTTCAGGCGTGTTGGTGATGAGCGCAGATCCTTGGCGAGCGTTGAGGTTCAGGTGTGTTGGTGATGAGCGCAGATCCTTGGCGAGCGTTGAGGAATATCGATGTTCACGCGTGTTGGTGATGAGCGCAGATCCTTGGTGAGCGTTGAGGTTCAGGTGTGTTGTTGATGAGCGCAGATCCTTGGCGAGCGTTGAGGTTCAGGTGTGTTGGTGATGAATGCAGATCCTTGGTGAGCGTTGAGGAATATCGATGTTCAGACGTGTTGGTGATGAGCGCAGATCCTTGGCAAGCGCTGAGGTTCAGGTGTGTTGGTGATGAGCGCAGATCCTTGCCGAGCGTTGAGGAATATCGATGTTCAGGCGTGTTGGTGATGAGCGCAGATCCTTGGCGAGCGTTGAGGTTCAGGTGTGTTGGTGATGAGCGCAGATCCTTGGCGAGCGTTGAGGTTCAGGTGTGTTGGTGATGAGCGCAGATCCTTGCCGAGCGTTGAGGAATATCGATGTTCAGGCGTGTTGGTGATGAGCGCAGATCCTTGGCGAGCGTTGAGGTTCAGGTGTGTCGGTGATGAACGCAGATCCTTGGCGAGCGTTGAGGTTCAGGTGTGTTGGTGATGAGTGCAGATCCTTGGCGAGCGTTGAGGAATATTGATGTTCAGGTGTGTTGGTTATGAGCGTAGATCCTTGGCGAGCGTTGAGGTTCAGGTGTGTTGGTGATGAGCGCAGATCCTTGGCGAGCGTTGAGGAATATTGATGTTCAGGTGTGTTGGTTATGAGCGTAGATCCTTGGCGAGCGTTGAGGTTCAGGTGTGTCGGTGATGAGCATGGCAAAAAAGTGCCTAATGCAAGCCATAGACGGTTTGTTTATCAGCTGATGTTTCGTTCCGAAATAATAATCGGGCGATTTTCACACTGTTAGTGGGGCAATGGCATCGGCCAATTTTCATGGTTCCTCCTCATTTAGTTTATCGGGCGTGCTGGAAAATTCGTGAAAAACAGACGATTTTCGCAATCATTGGTGACAACATCGGATTACAGAACGAACGATGTTTCATTTTTCGGATGAAAAATTGGCCGATGTTCGAACCGTCTATGGCCTTCATAAGAATGGTACTCATGGTTCTTGGGTATTATCGAAGACTAGACCAACTGGAGCCTCTTGCCAACTGCAGCAAAAAGGATGAGCTTTAATGCCCAGTCCTCGTTCATATATGTCCACAGCAGCCAGAGCTGGGACAAGGAGTGGGCAGGAGGGGCAGGCGCCACCACACACAAGCGTCAGATCAAAGGCTAGCAACCATGGGGCTGCTCTGACAACTACTGCTGTCATATTGTGCCCAGGGGCGGACCGACCATTAAAGCACTCGGGCACTGCCTGAGGGCCCGGGGTCAGTAGGGGGCCCCATGGGATGCCCCTGGTACCTTTCATTGGCTTTTTCATAGGCTTTTTTTGGGTGTGAGCGAGGACACAGGGGCCCCATGATCCCCTATTGCCCGAGGGCCCCATGAGTTGTCAGTCCACCCCTAACTGTGCTCCAACATGCCCACTCTCCGCCCAAAATAGAAAACACATTGTGCATTTGCAACTACCTTCTAGTTGCTAGAAAGCAAGCCATTGGCCATGCATGTGCAGTACTCACTCCACACCAGCCAGGGAAAGGGGGCAGAACTGGCACAGGATGGTAAACCCCATTCTACATCATGTATTAGGAGAGGGAGGGGGAATGCAGTCCCCCATCCTTGCCTTGGACACTGAGCCAGCCTGTCTCGGTACTGACAGCAGCGCACTACAGTCTCCCAGCACACACTGACCGAACTGTCACTGAAAGGATCAGGAGCAAGCAGGAACAGACTCCTGGTCATGTCACTTCTGTGAATCACAGAGGTCACATGATACAGAAGCTGTGCCACCTCCTGACAGCCTTTAACCACTTCAAGTCCAGATACTTTCACCCCCTTCCTGTCCAGGCCAATTTTCAGCTTTCAGCGCTATCACACTTTGAATGACAATTGCGCGGTCATGCAAACACTGTACCCATATGAATCTTTTAGCATTTTTTTTTATAAATGAAAAAGTCCACAAACATTTTGAAAAAAAAAATTTGTTTCTTATAAAATTTTGCAAATAAATAATCTTTTTTCATAAATCTTGGCCAAAATGTATTCAGTTATCTTTTTAGTAAAAAACAATAACCCAAATTAGTTTATAACCAAATATTATAATTCAATTACATTTTTTTAGATTATTATTTAGGGTTTTTTTTTTTTTTTTAACATACTGTCACCCTAGCAGTACATAGTGACACTGTACTACTTGTGGGGGGTGATGAAGATTTGTTTTGTTTTTTTACACTGATTGCTTTTACACCCATAAAGGCTGTAAAAGCAATCATTTCTCCTTCTCTCTGGCTGCATTCTTGCAGCCATTGAGAAATACTGTGAGAGCTGTGATTGGTCACATGGTACAAGGCTATTGGGAATAGCCTTGTACCATGTGATCTCTGTGATCATTAACAAATTTCACACGTAGTAAGCAATGTCAGGAAGTGACATCTTGCTTACTACTTTTCATGTGATCACTGATTAGCCAATAAGTGATCACATGATCGGGACCTCACACAGAGGTCCCATACATCGATCTGTGTTCTGCTGTGTCCGGAGGACACAGCAGGCACTTGATTGCAGTGCCGCGTGCTCCCAGAGAGCACACAGTGTCCAAAATGGCGGGTGCTGTTTATGAACGGCAACCCGCTCCTGCACTGCCCCCATCCGGCTGTTTATATACATGGGCTGGACGGAAAAGCGGTTAACCACTTGCCTATCGGGCACTTATACCACCTTACTGCCTAATTTTCAGCTTTCAGTGCTGTCACATTTTGAATGATAATTGCGCGGTCATGCAACACTGTACCCATATGAAATTTAAAAAAAATTTTTTAAGACAAATAGAGCTTTCTTTTGGTGGTATTTAATCACCACTGAGTTTTTATTTTTTGCTAAATAAAACAAAAAACACCTGAAACTTTAGAAAAAAAACACACTTTCTCTTCATTTCTGTTAAAACATTTTGCCAATAAATAAAATTTCTTTATAAATTTAGGTCAAAATGCATTCTGCTACATTTCTTTGGCAAAAATAATAAAAATAATAATAATTTAATTTGTATTTTTTTTTCAAATTTTTCTATTAATTTTTTTATTTTTTATAACATAATTTTTTTACTATTTTGTTTTCAACACACTGTGACCAAAGCAATACAATGTTACCATAGAACCATACATTGAACTACTCTGGGCAAGTGATCAGGATTTTTTTTTTTTAACAAGTTACGATTGCTAATACCAATGTATTTCGTTGATATTTGCAATCATTGTTACTGAATGAAACTGATTCATTCAGTCTTTTGTTGTGATTAGCTGTGATTGGGCAAAGCTGATCGCATGATACAGATGGGCTGTGATTGGCCCTGTCTGTATCATGTGACTGCCTTGACCAGTCACAGCTAACAACATAATTGTATACAATGGATGGCATGACAGGAAGCCATCCATTGTATACAATTGACATGTGATCGGCTGTGATTGGTCACAGTGGTCACATGACACTGGCAACGGGCCGGTGTAGTGATATGTCATTGGCTGTGTCCTGTGGACACAGCCGGTGACAGATCGCGCGTGAGAGGCTCGTTTTGACAGGATGTCATATGACGCCCAGTCACAATGGCTAATGTCCCGCCTGGTTGTTAATCTGCTATAGGCAGGAAGGTGTTAAAGCCCACTTTAATGCCCAGGAAGTGGGGCACCTTCTGTATCATGTGGCCACTGTGATTGGCTCTCACGTGATTGGGAGCAATCCTGGTGGCTCTCAATCAGCATTAACCTCCCTGGCGGTCTAACTAACCAATGTCAAAGCGGAACATTGCTTTGCATGGAAATTAGTTGTTTTTATATTGTAGGCCTGTAATTTTTAGGAATAACTCACTGAAATCTGTCCGAACAAGAGTCTAGTAAACATCCCGGGTATGATAAAGTTTGAAACACAAAATCATAAATTATAATCTAATAAATCATTATAAAAAAAATAATAATATAATAATAAATTTAATTCAATAATATAATCAAACCAAAAACACTGAAATGTGAAATATAGCGCCAAGTTCACACATCGCTGAGCAAAGTCGCAGAATCGTTTTCAGTGTCTGATGACAAATTTCCCCACGAATCATTATCACTCAATTCTGCAAGTGGTTCTGATTTACTATCGCTGTTCTCTAGCCGGTCTAAAACCACTTTTGACCTAAAGGGATGCTTTTTGGACGCCATGGACGTTTCTCAGTTTCCAGGCAAAAAGAACGTTAAAAGTTCAGGCAGGGCGCAGGACAAAGCACTAAGGACAAAATGTATGTGAAATGGTTTGATACAGGAATGTCATCCGAACAGATTACAATATATTGTGTGTATGTCATGTTTTTACTTTTTTAAATCTCCCGCCTTTTCCGCCCCCCTGTGTACCGAACGGAACCCAGAAGACGGATGCCGGCATCGGCCAGAGGACACAGCAGGAGGACATCGCGGGGATCGTAGGACAAGGTAAGGATCGGGGGATCGCAGGAGAAGCACTACAGTGTAGTCCCGAGTGTGGCTCGGGGGTTACCGCTTTTGCTACTGTAAATGAACCCCGAGCCACACTCTGGATTACCGCTAGGGAGGTTAAGGGGTTAATGATGTACCTTTTAATTATGGAAAAGGAGTTAATACTAACAAACTGGAATAAAAACCTTAATTTAATAAAACCTTTCCATACTGAAGTGATATATTTGCCTAATGATTCAGATAAACAGATACAACTTTATGTAGGAGGATTTGTTTCATCTCTGTGTATCACCTGAGGCCAGCCACTTCACTGGGTAAGAGTCCTGAAGGAGCCACAAGCATACTGTTCAGGTCTCTCCACAATCTTTGTCCTGCAGCTAGGCACACAGGCTCATTCACACATTTCTTCAGTGACCAGTCTATCCAGAACTGAGGGAATTAGCAGAGATGCTCCAAAAACAAGAATTATGTACATTTGAAGATGGAGGTATTCTTCACAATAAACTATTAAAGTCTGTGCTTGTAACAAACATTAGACTTCAGCTTTAGGTAACAGTTGGAGTAGGAGTAGAAGTAGTAGTATATAACTGTAAATTCCTTTCTTAAAGCCACAAGAGTAGAGTCCCTTTAAGTAGAAGACTAGTTGGACAATGTTCTCCAGGATACCAGCTGACTCTCTAGCACCATAGGGGTGGCCTAAGCAAAAAGGTCCACAAGATCTTTGAAAAGTGTCTGTACTCACCCAAGTCCCAAGGACAACTGGTTGTCTTCTTCCAACTTACAAGCGACACCTTACTCCAGTTATACCAGTCCAGATCTTCAGTGGAGAGCCCCCCCCCCAGTCAGTTAGTTCCAGGGTCTCAGCATTTAGGCCCTCAGGTCGCCCACCATAAAAGACATAAAAGCATTGCCTGGGAGGTCAGCGTGCCCCTCCAGCCTGGACTAATCCTGTCCAGGAAAAGTTCCCCTACTCAGTGTGCTCACAGAATATATACAGTCTCCCACCATGCCACCTCTTTGGCAGGCCCAGACTAGGACAAAATATAGGCTCGGGCACTTTAGACAGAGCAGCCAATTTTTCTGTTTGGGGGGGAGGGGTGCAAGGGTGTTCGTGGGGGAAGTTGGTGATGGAATATTCACGGAGTCACACAGTCGGTCCTCCACACTGTAATGTAAAGGAGCACTGTGATATAAAGGGGACAGCACTGTAAAGGGGTACTGTATTAATTACAGCGCAGTCCCTTTATTTCATAGTGCCCCTTTACATTATTGTGCCCCTAGAGATCTAATCACAATGCCCCTTGTATATTCAAAGAAATGGCCCAATCCAGCAAAGAGACATTCCAATCAAACAAGGAGACATCCCCATATAGCAAAGAGACAGTCCAGTCCAGCAAACAGACATCCCCATACAGCAAAGGGACAGTCCAGTCCAGCAAAGAGACATCCCCATATAGCAAAGAGACATCCCAACCAGCAAAGAGACAGCCCATCCAGCAAAGAGACATCCTGCCCAGCAAAGACACAGCTCGTACAGCAAAGACACAGCTCATCCAGCAAAGAGAAAGCCCGTCCAGCACAGAGACAGCCCGTCCAGCAAAGAGACAGCTCATCCAGCAAAGAGACAGCTCAACCAGTAAAGAGACATCCCATTCAGCAAAGAGATAGCCCATCCAGCAAAGAGACAGCTCAACCAGTAAAAAGACAGCCCATCCAGTAAAGAGACAGTCCAGCAAAGAGACAGGCATCCAGCAAAGAGACAGCCCATCCAGCAATAAGACATCCTGTCCAGCAAGAGACATCCCTTCCAGCAAAGAGACAACCCATTTAGCAAAGAGAAAGCCTATCCAGCAAAGGGACAACCCGTCCAGCAAAGAGACAGCCTATCCAGCAAAGAGACATCCCCATCCAGCAAAGAGCCCATCCAGCAAAGAGACAGCCTGTCCAGCAAAGAGACATCCTGTCCAGCAAAAGAGACAGCCCATCCAGCAAAGAGACAGTCCATCCAGCAACAAATATCCTGTCCAGCAAAGAGACATCCTTTCCAGCAAAGAGATAGCCCATTCAGCAAAGGAACAGCTGTCTAGCAAAGGGACAGCCCATCCAGCAAAGAGACTTCCCCATACAACCAAGAGGTAGCCCATCCAGCAAGGAGAAAGCCCATCCAGAAAAGAGACAGCCCATCCAGCAAAGAGACAGCCCAATCCACTGCCGAGCTGTCACAATGTGCCAGCCAGTGAAGGAAAGAGGCCACTGTTGTCCCTTCAATGCAGCTGTGTGTGCAGCAGCCGGCCGAGGAGGTGTCTGTGTGTCAGCGGCGCTTCCTGCTTCTCACTGGAGCCGTCACTGACGCTCCTCCTGTCAGCCTTGCTTTGGGCATAGCCGCATAGCGGAAGGTGAGTGTTAGCTCTGTCCAGACCGTGGTCGCAGCTTATCTCCTGCTGTGCTGCCCGGTCATCAGCAGGCTGCTCTTCTAAATCCCCGGTCCACCAGGCAAATGCTCGGTGTGCCCTACGGCCAGTCCGGGCCTACTCTCTGGGATAGGCCAAGGCTGTATCAATATTCATACTGATATCTACATAGCTCCACACCTATCACCCAGAAACTTCTCAAATTTCCTGGATACAGAGCAAGCTGGACAGACTGAAAGCAGCTGACCACATTAAGCAAACCTGACCAGCAGAGTACAGTAAGCGAACTATGCTTTTTCCTAACAATCACAGTCACACTGACTACGGTATGGCAAGTAAATTTACCTAACAAAACACATACTTATTCTTAGAACTCGTACTTAGTAGAACTAAAACTCATCTTGTAGGTCTGCTATGCAGGGCTTTTTTTCTCAGAGGAAAGGTGGTGGAACTCCCCCACCCAAACCTGGCCACGCCCCCATCAAACCCTAGGACCACCCCTTTAGAAACAGGAATGCAAGTAAAATTTGGGAGGGGCTTCCGATGACATCATTTCCCGTACATACCTATAAAGGGAAATGATGTCATCGGACCCCCGGCTGCCTCTTGCATGATCTGCATGAAACACATGCATAGATATAAAATGACTAATGTACTGACACCAGAAACACATGCATAGATATAAAATGACTAATGTACTGACACCAGAAACACATGCATAGATATAAAATGAATACCGTACTGACACCAGAAACACACGCATAGATATAAAATCAGTACCGTACTGACACCAGAAACACATGCATAGATATAAAATGACTAATGTACTGACACCAGAAACACATGCATAGATATAAAATCAGTACCGTACTGACACCAGAAACACACGCATAGATATAAAATCAGTACCGTACTGACACCAGAAACACATGCATAGATATAAAATCAGTACCGTACTGACACCAGAAACACACGCATAGATATAAAATCAGTACCGTACTGACACCAGGAACACATGCATAGATATAAAATCATGGCAGGCCGTTTGTAAACGTCCAGCATAGATATAAAATCAGTCTAGCATGCATGTGTACCCTGTCTGGTAGATGTGCCTGCTCCTACAGGCTCCCCTAGGGTTGCCACCTTTTCCTCCAAAAAATACCGTCCATCACTGAATTTATCTTTCCTGTTCCTCATGCACAGGAGGGGCGCTCTCGATCGGCGCCGCTGAGCGCTGAGCAATTGCGTTCTGAAATAGTTTAGGTGGGCTCAGGTGGGTGAGGATAGTTTAGGTGGGCTCAGATAGTTTAGGTGGGCACAGGTGGTTGGGATAGTTTAGGTGGGCACAGGCTGGGGAGAGAGTAAAAATTTAGAGCAATACATGATACTGCAGTCAGTGACAGGGAGCCGAGCGCAGCTTACCTACTCCAAGCTGTACGGCCCCTGCGTCCACGCTGTCACTGCCGTTGATGTCGCCGCGCCGCCCCCGATGCTTTTACACGCCGGCGGGGGGGGGGCGGTGAAGCGTGCATAGTGTCCTCGCCCATCGTCCGCGCCCCCGATGTTTACACGCTGGCGGTAGAGGGGGGGGGGGTGAAGCGTGCATGTCCCCGCTCACCGGCTGTGAGCAGCGGCAGTGACAGGTGCCAGGGCACGCGCAAGCATGACATAAACAAGCCGCGTCCGGCACCTGTCACTTTCGCTGCTCTGCATAGCTTGTCAGCTCTGCAGAGGCAGTCGGTGAGCGGGGACAAGAAGAAAAAGGTGGCGGAACGCAGTAGTACGCCGCGTTCCGGCAGAAAGAAAGCCCTGCTGCTATGTATCTCGAAGCTTGTCAGTCTAAACTACCGAGCATTCACGGAAGCTTCCCTTGCTGATAGCTCCTCCAACTACTTCAGAGTTTAGATTCCATGGAGGAACCTCAGAATGCAAAAAACCGAAAAGTGCAGAAACTTATTGTGTGATGATTTATTCATATTCCAATCAAGGTTTTAGAGATGCTCTTTGCCTGAAACCTGGAAATCCACATAAACGATTTTGGGGAAATCATTGTATTCTAATATACCTGTGTCTAAGAGTACGAGAGGAGGAGAGAAGCAGAGCGTGGTGCACTTTCTCCTGCCTCTCTGGATTTGGTGTGTGTTGGATTCAGCTGAGACAGAGAAGACGTTTTTTGCATTGAAATCGGCCATTCTGTAGATTGTTTTACTCTGTTCTTTCTCTCCATCGCTCCTCTCCCGCAGCCTCTTCATCTTGATGAGATGGGACTGCAGATATGTACAGTGGGGGAAAAAATTCTTTGATCTCCTGCTTTTGTACGTTTGATAACTTACAAAGAAATGAAGGGTCTATCATTTTTATATTTTAACCACTTCCAGTCCGGACACTTTTACCCCCTTCCTGTCCAGGCCAATTTTCAGCTTTCAGTGCTATGACACTTTCAAGGACAATTGCGCGGTCATGCGACACTGTACCCATATGAATTTTTTAGCATTTTTTGAGACAGATAAAACTTTATTTTGGTGGTATTTATTCACCACTGCGGTTTATTTTTTGCTGTATAAATGAAAAAGTCCAAAAATTTTGAAAAAAAAAGTGTTTTTCTTAAAAAATTTTGCAAATTATTATTATTATACAGTATTTATAAAGCGCCAATAGTTCGCTCAGCGCTGTACATTACAATGGGGGACAATACAATAACAATACAATACAATACAATGCAAAACATGAGGGCAAATAAATAATCTTTCTTCATAAATCTTGACCAAAATGTATTCATCTATCTTTTTAAGTAAAAATAATAAATAACCCAAATTAGTTTATAACCAAAAATTATTATAATTTTTCTAAATTTTTTTTTTTAATTTTAATTTTTTTTTTTATATTATTATTTGTTTTGATTTTTTTAACATACTGTCACCCTAGAAGTACAGTGTCACCATAGTGACACTGTACTACTTGTGGGGGGTGATGAAGATTTTTTTTTGTTTTGTTACACTGATTGCTTTTGCTGTAAAAGCAATCATTTCTCCTTCTCTCTGGCTGCATTCCTGCAGCCATTGAGAAATATTGTGAGAGCTGTGATTGGTCACAGCTTGTCACATGGTACAAGGCTGTTGTGAATAGCCCTGTACCATGTGACCTCTGTGATCATTCACAGATTTCACACGTAGTAAGCAATGATGTCAGGGAGTGACATCTTGTTTACTACTGTTCATGTGATCACTGATTGGCCAATCAGTGATCACATGATCAGGACCTCACACGTCGATCTGTGTTCTGCTGTGTCTGGAGGACACAGTGGACACCGATCGCAGTGCAGTGAATGCGAGGGGGATGTCTAGAAACGTCCACCCGATTCTGCAGCGCTCCCATCCAGCCATTTATCTACATGGACTGGACGGGAAGAGGTTAAGTGATAGAGACAGAATATCAAACAAAAATCCAGAAAAAAACCCATGATGCAAATGTTATAAATTGAGTTGAAGTTTAGTGAGTAAAATAAGTATTTGATCCCCAAGCAAAACATGACTTAGTACTTGGCGGAGGAACCCTTGTTGGCAAACACAGAGGTAAGACATTTTTTGGAGTTGGTTACCAGGTTTGCACACATCTCAGGAGGTATTTTGGTCCACTCTTCTTTACAGATCTTCTCTAAATCCTTGATGGCTTCAGCTTCACTATCGTGGGTAAACAACCCTGACCTGTGGAGGCATGGACCCCACTAGACCTCTGAATGTATGCTGTGGTATCTAGCAACAGTCAGTAGCAGATCCTTTAAGTCCTATAAGTCTCTTAGATTGTAAGCTCTAACGAGCCGGGCCCTCTGATTCTTCTTGTACCAAAATTGTATTGTAACTGTAATGTCTACCTTCATTTTGTAAAGCGCTGTGCAAACTGTTGGCGCTATATAAAAACTGTATAATAATAATAATAATAATAAGTTGTGATGTGGGGCCTCCATGGATCTGACTTGTTTTTTCAGCACATCCCACAGATACTTGATTGGACTGAGATATGGATAACTTAGAGACCAAGTCAACACCACAAACTTGTTGTTGTGTTCCTCAAAACATTCTTGAACCATTTTTGCAATAAGGCAGGGTGAAATATCCTGCTAAAAGAGGCCACTGCCATCAGGGTATGCTGTCTCCATGATGGGGTGTACTTGGTCCTCAACAATGTTTAGGTAGGTGGTGCAAGGATTCAACCTATGTCTGTAGCCCCTGTCCTCGTTATTTCCACCCTCAGGCCTGGGAGAAATAAAGCTCCAGACACCGAAGTGTGCAAGCTAAATCTCTGAAAGTTTAATGCGTGACAAGAACGGTTATACAGAACTCAGTAGGAGTTGCTTAATCTTAGGATGACCAATGAAACATTCCATTCTTATCAATGTAGGTATGTGAAGAACAGAAACTGCAAATAGTTGAGGGACACTATATAAGGTAGTTCCATTTACAGAAATGAAACTAGTCTAAGAAAACGTGAGAGAAGTTACAAAACCAAAACTATCTGTTCACACGTCTAGAAATGGAGGCATTATAAAAATGGATGCCAGTTATTAAGACATATTTCCTTACAGGTGGCATGTGTCAAAGTGACATCCACATGAATGCAGAAACTCAAGGTTTCCCAGCAGAACATTGCCCAAAGCATAAAACTGCCTCCACCAGCTTGACTTCTTCTTATAGTGCATCCTGGTGTCATTGCTTCCCCAGGTAAGTGACACGCACCCACCCGGCAATCCACATGAAGTAAAGAAAATGTGATTAACCTCCCTAGCGGTATGATTATTTCAGATTTTTGGTGCTGAAAGCGGTACCATTATTTTGCATGGAAATATGTATTTTTTTATTGTAGGCTGTAATTTTTAGGAATAACTCACTGAAATCTGTCCGAACAAGAGTCTAGTAAACATCCCGGGTAGGATAAAATTTGAAACACGAAATCATAAATTATAATTTAATAAATAATCATAAAAAATAATAATATAATAATAATACATTTAATTTAATAATATAATCAAACAGAAAACACTGAAATTTGAAATAGAGCGCCAAGTTCTCACATCACTGAGCAAAGTCGCAAAGTCGCAAAATCGTTTTCAGTGTCTGATGACGAATTTCCCCACAAATCATTATCACTCAATTCTGCAAGTGGTTCTGATTTACTATCGCTGTTCTCTAGCTGATCTAAACCCGCTTTTGACCTAAAGGGACGCTTTTTGGACTCCATGGACGTTTCTCAGTTTCCAGGCAGAAAGAACAGACAACATGCAGACATTGCACAGGACAAAGCACTCGGGACAAAATGTATGTGAAATGGGTTGAAACAGCAATGTTTTACTATGAAAAATGTGTTTTGAAAAAAATGACGTTTTTTAAAATTTTCAAATTTCCCCTGCCGGGGGGCGGCGCCCGTACGTTCACAGGGACCGTAACACAGAAGCCGGATGCCGGCATCGGCCGGAGGAGATGGCCGGGGACGCTGCAGGGGACAAGGTAAGCCCTGCAGGGACTCCCTATGCAGCGCCGCATGGTAAGCCTGAGTGTAGCTCGGGGTTACTGCTTTTGGCACTGACATTTTACCCCGAGCTACACTCGGGAATACCGCTAGGGAGGTTAATCAGACCAGGCCACCTTCTTACTTTGCTCTGTGGCTATGGACTATGGGCTTTGGCTATGGGCACCCTGACCAGTATGCGGGTATGCAGCCTCATACAGAGCAAAATGCAATGTCTATTTTTTCTGTTTTCAGTAAATCAACTTAAGGGGCAACATGTTCACTTGCTGCCTAATATATGCCACCTACTCTCAGATGCCATTGTAATGAGATAAATCAATGTTATTCACTTAACCTGTCAGTGGTCATAAAGTTAGTTCTGATCAATGTATATTCTTCCTGTGTTTTTAGTCGGCCAGCTCTCCCACTTATGTCTCCTCTTTAGACTCAGGCATTTTGGTATAGGACATTCACCCACACTGTCTGGAATACATCCGAATGACAATATCAGGGGTCAAGTTTAAAATCCAGCTCAGTGCTTAACTTACCATTGGACTTTGTAGCATTTTGGCATTTTGTTACTGCTACTGTGTATAGATGCAGTCTGTTTTATGGTTGTGTTTGCTCACACCTAGCTTGATCTTCCCCATGTTACCTAAACACTTCCTGAATTATCCTCGGCTTATGGACTTCTGTGTTGGCAAATTGCTTCAGTTTCTTGGTCACTGTCACCTTGGGGCAAACCTAAAGTAAACCTGCAGTCAGTTTGTAGGTGGTGTTTACAGGAATACAGTAGGATTGGAGTTAGGGTGGACAGATGGTCTCTTGATTAAAGAGATGAATTTACCATGGCCACAGGAGGCTAGGTACGTGTTTGTGGTCTTCTACTACTGTCATGGATAGTGTGGACCCTCTGTGACACCAGCAGGAGTGTGACTATCCCTGAACCACAGCTGTCAGGGACTACTACAATGGGTTTTGGGTTTCCACTTGTGAACCTCACATAAAATTAACCTGTTTCCCTACTGTGAACATTCAACTATTTACATATTCTTCACCTGCAGTAAATTAACTCTAAAACAAGCCCTCACTAATCTTTGCAGCTGTAGGCACTGTGGATCGATTAATCTTGAAAATTTACAGCGGCACCTTTTATGCAGGCCATAGATGGGTCTAAAATCGGCCGATTTTTTCGTCCGAAAATAAAATCGGCCGATTTTCGGATCGTTAGTGGGTTAATTGTTTGGCCGTTTTTCGGTATTTTGGCGGATTTTTTTTATCGGTAAAGTTGGAAAAAGATCGTCCAATTTTGCCGATCGGCCGATTTTCGAGGCAATTATGGTCAAATCGGCCGATCTTTTTACCGATAAAATATCTGCGCATGAGCAGTGACCTGTAAGAGGAAGACAAAAAGAAGAAAAAAAAGAAGAAGAAGAGGATGAAGAAGAGGATGCAGAAGAAGAAGAGGATGAAGAAGAAGAGGAAGAAGAGGATGAAGAAGAGGAAGAAGAGGCTGAAGAAGAGGAAGAAGAGGATGAAGAAGAGGAAGAAGAGGATGAAGAAGAGGATGAAGAAGAAGAAAAGGATGAAGAACGAAGAAGAGGATGAAGAAGAAGAGGATGAAGAAGAAGAAGAGGAAGAAGAAGAGGAAGAAGAGGATGATGAAGAAGAAGAGGATGAAGAAGAAGAAGAAGAAGAGGATGCCGGCTGTAGACGGGATGAAAATCATCCGATTTTTTTTTACCATTCCTGGTAACGTCAGCCGCTTGAACAACCGATTTTTATTTTTTTTTAAGAAAAATCGGCCGGTTTTCATCCCCATCTATGGCTTGCATTAGGTTATCACTCAGAAGCTCAGTTCTTTCTGCTCCCCCTTTCCCAGATCTCCTAATCTGTCCTCACACTACATATAAAGGCTGCTAAGTCACTGATATGTGGGGGAGTAAGGGGAGCTGAACTGCAGCATAATTTCGAGGAATGGGGACAGGGTGAGTTGTACTGCTCAGTCACTTTTAGGAAGGGGAGCTGAGCTGCTGAGTTACATTTGGAAAGAGAGCAGGGAGAGCTGAGCTGCTTTGTCAGTGATGGGAGGGGGCGCAGATGGAGATGAGGTTTCTGGGTCACAGATGGAAGGAGGAGCAGGTAGATCTAGGCTGCTGAGTCACTGTGGGAGCAGAGTTGCTGAGTAAATGCCAGAAAGAGGGAACTGTGCTTTGGAGTCATTGCAGGGAGGTGGTAGGGATGCTGAGCTTTTGATTCAATGCTTGTAGGGGTGAGCAGTGTGAACTGGACTGTTGAGTCACTGCTTGGTGTAGAGAACAGTGTGATCTGAGCTGCCGAGTCACTAATTGGAGGGGGAATAGGATCAGCTGAGCTGCCAAATCACTGCTGGGAGGTGGAAGCTGAGCTGCTGAGTCCCTGCAGGGATGGGTAGCAGAAGAGTTAAGTTGATGAGTCCTGCTAGTATTGCTGAGTAACTTGAGCAGCACTGTTGAGTCACTCCAGGAAGAAGAGAGCAGGATGAGCTGAGCTGCAGAGTCACTGCAGGGGAGGGCTAGCAGAGCTGCTGTGTCACTGCAGAGAAAGGGAGCAGAATGAGATGAGCTGCAGAGTCACTGCAGGGGAGGGCTAGCAGAGCTGCCGTGTCACTGCAGAGAAAGGGAGCAGAATGAGCTGAGCTGCAGAGTCACTGCAGGGGAGGGCTAGCAGAGCTGCTGAGTCACTGCAGAGAAAGGGAGCAGAATGAGCTGAGCTGCCGAATCACTTCTGGGAGTAGGAAGAAAAGTGATCTTCTGAAAGAACAATTCCAGAAATTCTGCTTTGAACTTTGAAGATGAATTGATCCACAATGCTTGCAGCTTCACAGTTTAAAAAGATCTTTTACTGTTTGTGAAAAAAAAATGTAAATACTCGACCTAGCGTGGACACAGATTTATTATGGGCACATTTTTAACCGCTTCTGAAATACTGCTACAGGGCGGCACGGGTGAGCAAAATCACATATATATCCGTGATTTTGCAGTTCTGGGTAGGGGGGCGCACGAGCGCCCTACCCATGCTGCCATTTGCAGCCTCGACTGTCAATCACCAGGTCCTGGACGGTAATTCCCCGCCGGCACCCAGTGATCTCTGAGAATTACCGAAGGGGGAAAGACCTGTGTATAAACAACACAGATCTCTCCCGTGTCAGCTCCTGCACACTGCTTTGTTTGGCTCTGCATAGAAGAGCCATACAAAGCAGTGTGCTTATAGTGTAAAGCACACACACAGCACACAGTGAAACAGCAAACAGCCCAGTGCAATTAGTACAGTGTCAGGGCTTTTTATTTGCATTGATTACTGTATTTGTGTCACTGGGGATGTCAGTGACACTGAGTCAGTCCCCCCCCCCAGTGTCAGAATGCCCGCTGCAGTCCTGCTGTCCCGCTATAAGTCGCTAATCGCCGCCATTAGTAGTAAATTATTATTTTTTTTAAGTTCCAGTATATATACCGCCATTTGTAGACACTATAACTTTCACATAAACCAATTAAATTGATTTTAATTTTCAATTCAACCAATTCAATACCGGGCAATTTTACACCTTCCTGCCCAGGCCAGTTTTCAGGTTTCAGCGCTCTCACACTTTGAATGACAATTGCGCGGTCATACAACATTGTACCCAAACTAAAATTTTATCATTTTCTTCACACAACTAGAGCTTTCTTTTGGTGGTATTTAATCACCGCCAGGGTTTTTATTTTTTGCTAAATTAACAAAAAAATACCAAACATCTAAAAAAAAAAAAGTTTTTCTTTGTTTCTGTTATAAAAGTTTGCAAATAAAAAATTGTTCTTCATAAATTTAGGCCGAGATGTATTCTGCTACATGTCTTTGGTGAAAATAACCCAAATTAGGATGTATTACCGTATTTTTCGCTCCATAAGACGCACTTTTTTCCCCCCAAAAAAGGGGGGGAAATGTCAGTGCGTCTTATGGAGCGAATATAAAGCGGCCGGTCCGGTATTTCTGCAGCCACCATGTCAGAATACCGGGCCGGCCGCTCAGCTGTTCTCTCCTGCAGGGCCTTACCTGTTCCTCGCTCCAGCGCTGCACAGTCTTCCCGCGCTGGCTTCTGTGACAGCCGGGTGCCCACTGCGCATGTGCTGCGCTTTGTGAATGATCCGGTGTCTTCTGGGACACATGACAGGTCCCAGAAGGCGCCGGGCCATTCACAAAGCGCAGCGCTTCTCGCGCATGCGCAGTGGGCACCCGGCTGTCACAGAAGCCGGCCCGGGAAGAAGGAAGGACAACTCCGCGGAAGTGGGAGCGGGTACCTGTCAAATTCAGGTACCCGCTTCCCCTCCCTCCCCAAAGGTCAGCAGTCTCTGGTCATCCCCTGCACTGTCTGCAGTCTCTGGTCATCCCCTGCACTGTCTGCAGTCTCTGGCCATCTCCTGTACTGTGTCCGCAGTCTCTGGTCATCTCCTGCACTGTGTCCGCAGTCTCTGGTCATCCCCTGTACTGTGTCCGCAGTCTCTGGTCATCTCCTGCACTGTGTCCGCAGTCTCTGGTCATCTCCTGCACTGTGTCCGCAGTCTCTGGCCATCCCCTGCACTGTGTCCGCAGTCTCTGGTCATCCCCTGTACTGTGTCCGCAGTCTCTGGTCATCTCCTGTACTGTGTCCGCAGTCTCTGGTCATCCCCTGCACTGTGTCCGCAGTCTCTGGTCATCTCCTGTACTGTGTCTGCAGTCTCCGGTCATCTCCTGTACTGTGTCCGCAGTCTCTGGTCATCCCCTGCACTGTGTCCGCAGTCTTTGGTCATCCCCTGTACTATGTCTGCAGTCCATTGGTTCAGAATATTTTTTTTCTTGTCTTTCCCCTCTAAAACCTAGGTGCGTCTTATGGAGCGAAAAATACAGTATTTAGTTTGTAGAAAAGTTATAGAGTTCACAAACTTTGGTATAGATCTGAATATTGATCAATCCTGAAGTACTGACAACCAATCTAATTTCTTGAGGTCCAAGAATGTCAGAACAGTACGAGGTACACGGCCGGTGACAGATTGCGCCGCTGCGCCGCTCTGCAAGAGCGCAATCTGCGCATGTGAGGGAGGACACCATATGGCATCCACCTGGAACGCTGATGACATTTGCCGCCCGCCATTCGGCCATAGGGCGGGCGGCAAATGGTTAATAGCAAAAAGTCAAAAATATAGTTTTTTTCTGAAAATTGTCGGTATTTTTCTGTTTATAGCACAAAAAATAAAAACCGCACAGGCGATCAAATACCACCGAAAAAAAAGCTCTATTTGTGTGAAAAAAAGGACGTAAAGTTTATTTGGGTGCAGTTTTGCATGGACCGCGCAATTGTCAGTTAAAGTAACACAGCGCCGTATCGCAAAAAATGGCCTGGTCAGGAAGGGGGGGGGAATCCTCTGGCGGACAAGTGGTTAAAGATAACTCCAAAACTCTTTGTAGAGGCTCTTTATGAAGGATTATCACACTACTGCTGGTGTCATGAAGGGTCTACACCAGTCCATGACAGTTGTGGTCTTCCTCAGCCTTCCTTGACACTAGCAGTTACAGTAAATTCATCCCTTTTCTTGGTTCTTGAGACCCTCTATCTGTCCTTGCTCCAACTCTGCTGTGCTCCTGTAATCACCACCTGCAAGCTGCAGCTACTTGTAATAAATTCCTTCACTGGAGAATAGAAGAAATTTCACACATGTAATCGTCCCCCGTCTTCTTTCCCGCTTGTCCATGATTGAAACAGTATCCTTACATATGGAAAACAGATGCGCTCAGAACTACCATATAGGCAATTAGTGAGTCCCGCTCTGGGAATACAATACAACTTGGCAGAAGACCAATATTTACATTTTTCTTCCTTTTCTTCATCAATCAATGCGCAGACATTACAACACAGCCTTCCCAATCCATGCGTATCTAGTCAGCGGCTCGCCAATATAGATGGGTGTCTGGGGGTCACCACTGAATGTGTTAGATTAAAGAGCATGGCTCTGGCAGCTTGTCGTTTTATACTCATTAGCACGTTGTCACAGCTCTAGGAGGATGGGATCTCCTGAGACACAACTCCTAGAATTATCTCACTTTTCCTTTAATGCTTATTGACTGGATAAGTGTTAACTAAGACTTGCTGCAAGACAGACTGAGGTGACTTGAGAAAGGTTAACCGACTGCCAGACTATGGGGATCAGGTGAGCCATGGAGGACACTAAAAATATAAAGTGGGGTCTTTAAACTTACATAGTTACATAGCTAGTCTGGCTGAAAAAAGACAAAAGTCCATCCAGTTCAACTATTAAAAAAAAAAAGTTATAATCCTACACCCACAGTTGATCCAGAGGAAGGCAAAAACCCAGCAAAAAAATCCTTCCTGATTCCCAAAGAGGCAATTGGATATTCCCTGGATCAACTTTACCTATAAATGTTAGTATCCAGTTATATTCTGTGTATCTAAGAAAGAATCCAGGTCTTTCTTTTAAAGTAATCCACTGAGCTGGCCAGAACCAACTCTTGAGGGAGTCTATTCCACATTTTCACAGCTCTCTTTACAGTGAAGAAACCTTTCCGTGTTTGGAGATTAAATTTCTTTTCCTCCAGACGTAAAGAGTGCCCCCTTGTCCTCTGTGATGACCTCAGGGTGAATAACTCTACACCGAGTTCACTATATGAACCACTGATGTATTTATACATGGTGATCGTATCCTCCCTTATGTATTATACATGGAGATCATATCCCCCCTTATGTATTATACATGGAGATCATATCCCCCCTTATGTATTATACATGGTGATCATATCCCCCCCTTATGTATTATACATGGAGATCATATCCCCCTTATGTATTATACATGGTGATCATATCCCCCCTTATGTATTATACATGGAGATCATATCCCCCTTATGTATTATACATGGAGATCATATCCCCCTTATGTATTATACATGGAGATCATATCCCCCCTTATGTATTATACATGGAGATCATATCCCCCTTATGTATTATACATGTTGATCATATCCCCCCTTATGTATTATACATGGAGATCATATCCCCCCTTATGTATTATACATGGAGATCATATCCCCCCTTATGTATTATACATGGAGATCATATCCCCCTTATGTATTATACATGGAGATCATATCCCCCCTTATGTATTATATATGGTGATCATATCCCCCCTTATGTATTATACATGGAGATCATATCCCCCCTTATGTATTATACATGGAGATCATATCCCCCCTTATGTATTATACATGGTGATCATATCCCCCTTATGTATTATACATGGAGATCATATCCCCCTTATGTATTATACATGGTGATCATACCCCCTTATGTATTATACATGGTGATCATATCCTCCTTATGTATTATACATGGAGATCATATCCCCCCTTATGTATTATACATGGAGATCATATCCCCCCTTATGTATTATACATGGAGATCGTATCCCCCTTATGTATTATACATGGAGATCATATCCCCCCTTATGTATTATACATGGTGATCATATCCCCCCTTATGTATTATACATGGAGATCATATCCCCCCCTTATGTATTATACATGGAGATCATATCCCCCCTTATGTATTATACATGGAGATCATATCCCCCCTTATGTATTATACATGGAGATCATATCCCCCCTTATGTATTATACATGGAGATCATATCCCCCCTTATGTATTATACATGGTGATCATATCCCCCCCTTCTGTATTATACATGGAGATCATATCCCCCTTATGTATTATACATGGTGATCATATCCCCCTTATGTATTATACATGGAGATCATATCCCCCTTATGTATTATACATGGAGATCATGTCCCCCTTATGTATTATACATGGTGATCATATCCCCCTTATGTATTATACATGGTGATCATATCCTCCTTATGTATTATACATGGAGATCATATCCCCCCTTATGTATTATACATGGAGATCATATCCCCCCTTATGTATTATACATGGAGATCGTATCCCCCTTATGTATTATATATGGTGATCGTATCCCCCCCCCCCCCTTATGTATTATGCATGGTGATCGTATCCCCCCTTATGTATTATACATGGTGATCATATCCCCCCTTATGTATTATACATGGAGATCATATCCCCCTTATGTATTATACATGGAGATCATATCCCCCCTTATGTATTATACATGGAGATCATATCCCCCTTATGTATTATACATGGAGATCATATCCCCCTTATGTATTATACATGGTGATCATATCCCCCTTATGTATTATACATGGAGATCATATCCCCCTTATGTATTATACATGGAGATCATATCCCCCCTTATGTATTATACATGGGGATATCATATCCCCCCTTATGTATTATACATGGTGATCATATCCCCACTTATGTATTATACATGGAGATCATATCCCCCTTATGTATTATACATGGAGATCATATCCCCCCTTATGTATTATACATGGAGATCATATCCCCCCTTATGTATTATACATGCAGATCATATCCCCCTTATGTATTATACATGGAGATCATATCCCCCTTATGTATTATACATGGAGATCATATCCCCCCTTATGTATTATACATGGTGATCATATCCCCCTTATGTATTATACATGGAGATCATATCCCCCCGTATGTATTATACATGGAGATCATATCCCCCCCTTATGTATTATACATGGAGATCATATCCCCCTTTATGTATTATACATGGAGATCATATCCCCCTTATGTATTATACATGGAGATCATATCCCCCCGTATGTATTATACATGGTGATATTATCCCCCCCCCCTCCGGAATAGGAGATAGATTAATTGGTTTTCAATGCATTCCTATGGGAAACCACATTTCAGTTTACAAATTTTTTGCAATACGAAACGTCCCGCATTACACATTAAATTCATAAACCGAGGTACGCCTGTATATTTTCAGTATTGATGGTGCCTTTCTACATGTGCAGGCTTCCCATTCCATACACTCCAATGCACCCCCATTCTATTAGAGATGCAGGCTTTTGATAACAAACCAGAAGGTCCATCGCCTGTTTGGTCCAGAGGACGCAGCACCCATGATTGCCAAAAGGAATGTCAAACTTCGATTAGTTTGACCACAGAGCAGTTTTCCACTTTGTAACAGAACATTGTAAATGAGCTTTGATTCAATGAAGCTGGCAATGTTTCTCGATCACATTCAGATATGGCATAATGGAGCTTTCCTTGCATTTTTGGATGGCACGGTGAACTATGTTCACAGATGGTGATTTTTGGAAGTATTCCTGAGCCCATGCAGTGATGTCCATCACAGAATCATGCCTGTTTTTAATGCAGTACCATATGAAGGCCCAAAGATCACGGGCAACCAATGTTGTGTTTCTGCCTTGTCCCTTGTACACAGAGATTTCTCCAGATTCTCGGAATATTTTGATGACAATATATTTAAAGTCAATATATTTGCAATTTGTTGAGGAACATTAGTCTGAAATTGTTTGACAACTTTTAGATGCAGCTTTTTTTCTTCTGAGACACTCTGACTCTCCAAAATGCTCTTTTTATATCCAATCATGTTACTGACCTGTTGCCAATAAAAGTAATTTAGTTGCAAAATGTTCTTCCAGCTCTCCCTTGTTAGTTCCACTTCCTTTGCCAGCTTTATGTTGACTTGTCCCAACTTTTTTGAGATGTGTTGCTGCCATCAATTTCAAAATGACCTTATTTTTTTCTTAAATGGTCCATTTTCTCAGTTCAAACATTGGATATGTTTTCTATTGTGAATAAAATATGGGTTTATGAGATCTGCAATTCATTGCATTCTGTTTTATGTAGATAATACACAGCGTCCCAACTTTTTTGGAATTGGTTTTGTATATTTGGTTTTCACTGAAGTTAACATCGGATGAGCAGCTGTATACCTTTATATATTCCGAACTGCAGTTTTTGAGCAATGGAACACTGACACTGTAGGCTTAGAAAAGTAAATAAATGATCTTTATGTGATTCCAAAACTATAATACACTGACACAAGAGGTGCCAAAACTATGACACACTGACATAAGGGATGCCAGAACTATGAAACACTGACACAAGATGTGCCAGAACTGAGATACACTGATTAAAGGAGAGCCAGAACTATGATACACAGATGCATGGGGGGCCAGGACTATGATATACCAACACAGGGGTGCCAGAACTATGATACACTGACACAAAGGGTGCCAGAACTATGATACACTGATGCACAGGGGGCCAGGACTATGATACACTGATGCACAGGGGCCAGGACTATGATACACTGACATAAGGGTTCAAGAACTATAATACACTGACAGCTGGAGCCAAAGAAATTTGTTACCTTGTTAACTGCAGTCTCAGAACAATGGCACACTGACACTTAGAGCCCAAGAACATTGACCCACTGATGCTGAGAGCCCAAGACCAATGACCCACTGACACTAAGGCCCCAAGAACAATGACCCACTGACACTTAGAGCCCAAGAACAATGACCCAATGACACTTAGAGCCCAAGAACAGTGACATACTGACACTGAGAGCCCAAGAACAATGACCCATTGACACTTATAGCCCAAGAACAATGACATACTGACACTGAGAGCCCAAGAACAATGACCCATTGACACTTATAGCCCAAAAACAATGACATACTGACACTGAGAGCCCAAGAACAATGACCCTTTGACACTTAGAGCCCAAGAACAGTGACATACTGACACTGAGAGCCCAAGAACAATGACCCATTGACACTTATAGCCCAAGAACAACGACACACTGACACTAAGGCCCCAAGAACAATGACCCACTGACACTTAGAGCCCAAGAACAATGACCCAATGACACTTAGAGCCCAAGAACAGTGACATACTGACACTGAGAGCCCAAGAACAATGACCCATTGACACTTATAGCCCAAGAACAATGACATACTGACACTGAGAGCCCAAGAACAATGACCCATTGACACTTATAGCCCAAAAACAATGACATACTGACACTGAGAGCCCAAGAACAATGACCCTTTGACACTTAGAGCCCAAGAACAGTGACATACTGACACTGAGAGCCCAAGAACAATGACCCATTGACACTTATAGCCCAAGAACAACGACACACTGACACTGAGAGCCTAAGAACAATGACCCACTGACATTTAGAGCCCAAGAACAATGACACACTGACATTTAGAGCCCAAGAACAATGACCCACTGAAACTTATAGCCCAAGAACAATGACCCACTGACATTTAGAGCCCAAGAACAAGGACCCACTGACACTTATAGCCCAAGAACAATGACCCACTGACACTTAGAGCCCAAGAACAATGACCCACTGACACTTAGAGCCCAAGAACAATGACCCACTGACACTTAGAGCCCAAGAGCATTGACCCACTGACACTTAGAGCCCAAGAACAATGACCCACTGACACTTAGAGCCCAAGAGCATTGATCCACTGACACTTAGAGCCCAAGAACAATGACCCACTGACACTTAGAGCCCAAAAAAAATGACATACTGACACTGAGAGCCCAAGAACAATGACCCTTTGACACTTAGAGCCCAAGAACAATGACCCACTGACACTTAGAGCCCAAGAACAATGGCACAATGACACTTAGGGGTTTATTTACTAAAGCTGGAGAGTCCAAAATCAGACTCCCTTCTGCATAGAAACCAATCAGCTTCTAACCTCAGCTTGTTCAATGAAGCTTTGGCAATGAAACCTGGAAGCTGATTGGTTTCTATGCAGAAGGGAGTCTGATTTTGGACTCTCCAGCTTTAGTAAATAAACCCCTTAGAGCCCAAGAACAATAACACACTGAGACTTAGAGCTCAATAACAATGACACACTGACACTTAGATCCCAACAATGACCCACTGACGCTTAGAGCCCAAGATTTATTTTATCATGACTTCACTTCCAGTCTGCATGTCACATTTATTTATTATTTATTTCAGGTATTTATATAGCGCCATCAATTTACGCAGCGCTTTACATATATATTGTAGTCATGATGCCATAAAGTTCTTTGAGATAAAAAAATGACAAGGACCAGAGCACTGCCTATACCGTCAGTACAATTCCCATCACGTTTACACCTTCCCATTTCCGCCGCACCACCACCATCCGTAAGGCGCTCATTTTCAGATATTACAAATGGGAGTTTTATATGGCATGCTGTGTGTGAATTAATGTGAAAATATCAGATCCCCTCTTGGAGTTAATTCAGCATTTTCAGGTCTATGCGATATCCACGTTCTCTATGCACGCTCAAATTGAATATCACAGCAGGATGTAAACTCGTGTCTGATGTGTTCCTGAGGAAATTGATTTCTCTGTATACAGATGGCAAACACAGTCCCGTACCTGCCTGCCTCTGGGCTTACCTTTTATTTGGACATCAAGTCAGTAAACATATATTCCGAGACTGATTGCTAACTATAGATTACTTCACAGCGGTTGGGAAGTGTTTATTGAAATTTGTATTGAAATTTCTGAGATTAGACTGTGCTTTTGTCAACATGGGTTGCTATATACAGCGGTGTAACAAAGGATGAAACTGTATAGTAGTAAGAGGAAGACAACTGTTGCATAAGGAGTACAAGAGATGCATGTGATATAGGGAAAACATTGAGTACACTTTTTTATAGATAATGATTTTGTTTACTTGAAAGTTGTCTTGAAGTCTTGATGTGAGTTCCGATTTCAGAATTTTACATGCTTGCTGCTTCCTATTGTCATAGTTGCTTCCTCTAGTGGCCACCTCTATGCTACCTGTATGCCACCTGCCACCTGGCATGTTAGTGAACTTGGAAAAAGTGCTCACTTACCAACAGTGAGGAAAAATCCAATGGGATTCCATTGTTAAGGCTGTGGGTGGTTTGGTTGGCCTAATAAAGAAGACTCCTTCCTTAGGTAAGGAGTCTTAGGTCCACATCGAGGTTTTCCTTTATAGTGCAGGATTCCAAGTTGAGGGTTTCGTTTCACCAGTTTGGTATACAATAGTGACATTTTTTCCCCCCAAAAGCACTCTAGTCTATCTGCCAAAGACATGTTTACCATTTTTCAACCTCCTGCTTTTACTAACCCTCTCCCCCACCCACGTGGGTGAATGAGCCCTAATTGAAGCCCCTGAACTCTACCTGTCTGACATGTACTGTGCTGCTGCCATATGATGACTACATAGCTCCACTGAATAGCTTCCACATGAAACTGATTTGAGATACCTGCTATCAAGAAGTGGCCGAATGTTTGGGTTTCCAGGTAACAGTGATGTGATACATATACACCTTTCATATCTCAACCTTTATTGGAAGGTAGATTTTGCACTTTTCCACCAAGACCTCCACACTGCCCTCTCTTCCTCTGTGCACCTGGACATTTTACCAGTTTGGCTTGATGGTCTTTTCTGCTTCCTCTCTCCTATATTCCTAGTTGAGGATCCTCATTAGAAGAGTCTCCTACATTCCAGAATAAACTGATTTGAGAAAATACTTGCTATCAAACAGTAGAAAACGTTTTGGATTTCCAGGTAACAGCGATGCGATAGATATGCACCTTCCTTATCTCAACCCTTATTGGAAGGTAGACTTTCCACCAACTTTTCTATCAAGCCCTCCACATTGTACTCTCTTCCCCTGTGCACTTGGACATTTCATCAGTTTGGCTTGATAGACCCACTTGGTCTTTTCTGCTGCCCCTCTTCTATGTTCCTATGTTGAGGACCTCATTAAAAGAGACTCCTGTATTTCAGATGAAATTGATTCATGAAAATACCTGCTACGAAGAAGTGAACACATTTTTGGATTTCCAGGTAACAGAGATGCGATCCACACACACCTTCCTTATCTCAACCCCTATTGGAAAGTAGACTTTGCACCATCTTTTCCACCAAGACCTCTACACCTTTCTTTCTTCCACTCTGCACTTGGACATTTCACTGATTTGGCTGGATGGACCCTGTGGTCTTTTCTTGCCACCTTTCTTCTATGTTCCTATGTTGAGGATCCTTATTAGAAGAGTCTCCTGAATTCCATATTAAATTATTTCAAGAAAATAACTGCTACCAAGAAGTGGACACGGTTTGGGATTTCACGTAACAGCAATACAATCTACATACACCTTTTTTATTTCAAGTCTTATTGGAAAGTAGACTTTGCACCATCTTTTCCATGAAAACCTCCACACCAATATCTTCCACTGTGCACAGGGACATTTCACCAATTTGGCTTGATGGACCACTTGGTCTTTTCTGCTGCCACACGTCTATGTTCCTATGTTGAGGATCCTCATTAGAAGAGTCTCCTGCATTCAGATGAAACTGATTTGATGAAATACCTGCTACCAAGAAGTGGACACATTTTTGGATTTCCAGGTAACAGTGATGCGATCTACATATACAGTACATTCCTTATCTCAACAATTATTGAAAAGCAGACTTTCACCATCTTTTCCACCAAAACCTCCACACCATCCTTTCTTCCACTGTGAACTTGGACATTTCACTGATTTGACTTGATAGACCTTTTTGTCTTTTCTGCCACCTCTCCTCTATGTTCCTATGCTGAGGATCCTCATTGAAGAGTCTCCTGCATTACCAACGTCTCCTCCAAGATAAACATTTCATATTTCTAGACACAATAAAAGTATGAATGGCGAAACCGTCGTTTACATTATGTCTCTGCTCCACAGATGGCTTTCATTTCAGGAAAGGGAAGATATTAAATAGTGAGCGCAGTTTGTTGATGATTATAGTTCAAGCGTATTTGGCTTCCATGAGATCGTCGTTTCCTCTAACATCTGTGTAGTACAGTAAGAAGTCCGAATGGGGCAGCTATGACTCTTTTGGTCCTTGCAATGAAGAGTAACAAAATATATATTGATAAGTGATATGTGGAAGAATTTCTTTGTTTCTGTTAACCAAGGGAATGGTGGTGAGGTGGTCAGTTTGACAACCAGGCGAACTGGGGTATTCACACATTGCACATGTTTTTACTCTCATCATGGCGCCTAGGCAAAAACTCATGATTCCACCCTTGTATGATGTGATTATGGACAGGGGGCTTCATAGTTAAATTTTTATAGGGTCCTAAAGCTAAAGCTGACCATACACACAACATCCAAGAACAAAAAGCTGAGGCTGTGGTGGGCACAGGATCAGCAAAACAGGACAGGCTTAGCCCAGTTTGATGAATCTCCATTTATGCCAATACCCACAGATGGTGAGCCAATCACTGAATCTGAATCCAATAGAACACCTTTTGAGATGTGGTAGAACTGTTGGCAAAAATACATAATGCCACCCTTGTATGATGTGATCATGTTAGAATAATCTACAGCTAGCAATCTATAGCTGTGTTACTGGAGGAAGCATGAAGTCTGCTTTTGATCTGTATAGAACACCATACAAGAAAAAGGAGAGAGGCTCGTTTGAGCTATAAAGAGCCTTATGACTCCTCTCAACATCTCCTGTACCCTGTTTTTTCTACTGTTTTGAATATACAGTAACTATGAATGTTCAGAGTTAGACAGGAGAAGAAAACAGATCAAGCAAAAAGCTATAATTTTATTTTATAAATTATGATAACGTTTTGCTTGTTTTGTTTCCTTCTCTTGCCTTCCTCTGGACATTCATAGTTGAGGCTTGGTGTTGATCCCTTACAGCCAGGGGCGGACTGACCATTTGGAAACTCAGGCACTGTCCGAGGCCCGGGGTCAGTAGGGGGCCCCATGAGATGCCCCTGGTACCTTTTTCATAGACTTTTTTGAATTTGGGCAAGGACATAGGGGCCCCATGATCCCCTATTGCCCAGGGGGTCAGTAGGGGGCCCCATGAGATGCCCCTGGTACCTTTTTCATAGGCTTTTTTGAGTTTGGGCAAGGACACAGGGGCCCCATGATCCCCTATTGCTCGGGGGCCCCATGAGCTGTCAGTCTGCCCCTGCTTACAGCTGAGGTTTAATCTGCTTATATTTTATCTCCCTGGTTCCTTCCTCCCCCCTCATCAACATGCTGATGACATTTTTAAATAAAAGCTTTCTGTTTTCATTACACACCTTAGCTATGGCTCTGTGCTCCTCTATGCAATGCAGGCAGGTCATGGCTGGTGGGAGGGGACACAGGGTGTTATTCATAGCTTCCTGAAAACATCACAACACTCAGGCTTCAGCACATTTTGCATTTTTTGAAAATAAAACCTATCCATTTTCAGTGCATACCTTTTTTTAGTCCCAGTGACACCATCACTGGGTCTCTGTGCTTCTCTATGCAATGCTGGTAGGAGAAGCTGCTTGTACATAACTTCCTGAAAATACCACAGCACCCTGCCTCAGTACTCCTGTCAAGAGCCCTCAGTCCTTATTCAAGCAGTGGGCTGCCTGTTGGGAGGAGTTATACAAATATCAAAAAGCCTTGATGGGTGGATGTTAGTCTGGATGAGTGGGCATTCCTAGGCAAACTGAATTTGCTAGGTAACACCTACATGTGATGCTTAGCCTCCATGATTGAAATGGGCGAGCCAGGGACAGTCAGGCTAGGGAAGAAAGACCTAGATGACACTGGATGTCCTCCAGCCAGGAAATTAGGTGGGCTCTATCTGACTTGCTGCAGTTTCTAATGCACATTGTGAGAAGCTCACAGTGTGCAGTGAAATCAGAGTAAGCCATTTCAGTCCAGGAGAGGACTGAAGTGAAGGATGGAGGTCGGATTTAAACCTTCAGACAAACCGACCTGCAGATATTGAGGAGTGGGAAAGGTATGACTCGAGGACTCTCCTTACCCCATTCTTCTTTCAGGAATAAAGCGGCAGTCCTGGGAAGACTTGGATCTGTGGGCTGCTATGAATCATCTTTTCCACAATCCCTGGGAAGGAAGCTGGACTGTTATATGGGAGAGGGAGGCAGTGAAAGTGACCATGTGGGTTAGACTATACAATCAGTGGAGAACATATGGACTCATTTACAGGCGATGTAAATCCAGTCAGTAAATTCTCATAGACGCTTTAACAAGTTTGTCTCATTTCAGTTTTTGTTTTCAATTATTTCAAATCTGCAGCTTTCATCAAATGGGAATTCTAGACAGATTTAAAAGAAAAAAAATTAATAAAGCTCTGTAACCATTGTTACTTCATTTTTTTTTTTAAATACAATCAGTGTAACTATCTAAATGTGACCTGGTATCAACCTTCTATACAGAAGAGCTCAAATGGGGAGTGCGGGGGGGGGGGGGGGGAATGAGCACAAGAAGCCAATTGGGTGCAAAAAGGGCATGATGATAAGAGGATGGAGCAGAGTGACAGAGCGATGAGCTCATCACTGAGCTGTTGCTGATTTTCCTGTCCAGTCACAGGCTGGGGGCTAGTCCGGGATGACCTGGCCTCAGCAGAAGTGGGTTGAATGATAGGAGGAAAGATCAGAGTGACAGAGTGATGAGTTTTATTACTGAGCTACTTCTCCTTTCACTGTCCAATCAAAGGTTAGGGGCTGGTCTGGGATGACCTGGCCTCAGAGGAAGTGGGTTGAATGATAGGAGGACGGATCAGAGTGACAAAGTGGCAAATTTATTACTGAGCTACTTCTCCTTTCACTGTCCAATCGAAGGTTGTGGGGCTGGTCTGGGATGACCTGGCCTCAGAGGAAGTGGGTTGAATGATAGGACAGATCAGAGTGACAGAGTGATGAGTTTATTTCTGAGCTACTTCTCCTTTCACTGTCCAATCAAAGGTTGGGGGCTGGTCCGGGATGACCTGGCCTCAGAGGAAGTGGGTTGAATGATAGGAGGACAGATCAGAGTGACAAAGTGGCAAATCTATTACTGAGCTACTTCTCCTTTCACTGTCCAATCGAAGGTTGGGGGCTGGTCTGGAATGACCTGGCCTCAGAGGAAGTGGGTTGAATGATAGGACAGATCAGAGTGACAGAGTGATGAGTTTATTTCTGAGCTACTTCTCCTTTCACTGTACAATCAAAGGTTGGGGGCTGGTCCAGGATGACCTGGCCTAAGAGGAAGTGGGTTGAATGATAGGAGGACATATCAGAGCGACAGAGTGATGAGTTTATTTCTGAGCTACTTCTCCTTTCACTGTCCAATCGAAGGTTGGGGGCTAGTCTGGGATGACCTGGCCTCAGAGGAAGTGGGTTGAATGATAGGACATATCAGAGCGACAGAGTGATGAGTTTATTTCTGTGCTACTTCTCCTTTCACTGTCTAATCAAAGGTTGGGGGCTGGTCCGGGATGACCTGGCCTCAGCGGCGTGAGTTGAATGATAGGAGGAAAGATCAGAGTGACAGAGTGATGAGTTTATTATTGAGCTACTTCTTCTTTCACTGTCCAATCGAAGGTTGGGGGCTGGTCTGGGATGTCCTGGCCTCAGAGGAAGTGGGTTGAATGATAGGAGGACAGATCAGAGTGACAGAGTGATGAGTTTATTACTGAGCTACTTCTCCTTTCACTGTCCAATTCAAGGTTGGGGGCTGGTCCGGGATGACCAGGCCTCAGAGGTAGTAGGTTGACTGATGCTGGACATCATTGATAAGCTGAATATTATTTCAAGCAGGATCTTGGCGTAACATGTGAACGAACCCTTAGTTATTCACAGTAACTGAAGGCTGATGTCATTCTAGCAGATTACTCATTCAAGGCTGAGGGGAGAATGTCGCAAACGGCACCTGTGCAGGTGCAGAATGACCTTTGGTCTTTAATCATTCAGAATGTCTGAAGGTCAAGTTTGGTCCGCACCTGTGTGCTACTGCTGCTGCCTAGTACATTACACGTTCAGGGCCCTCCTGGATTGGAGGTACTACATACAGTAAACTGATGCAGCATCTGCCTTGATCTAGCTGTTTGTGATCTCCAGTGATTACATGGGTGCAGTGTAGAGTAGAAATTGTAAGATGCAAAATTGTAAGATCACCTAATGGACTAATTCAGATTGTCTGAAGGCTAAAGTCATTCAGTGCCACTGTTGCTGCTTTGTGAATGATTCATTCAGGGACAGGGGAAGATATAAACAAAAACAAAGTGTCATGCAGCAGCAGAATCACATTTTATAGTTTATATTCAGAGCTGCCCATACACATCTCAACTCTACGGACATACACATGTAAACATTCTGCACTACGGGCCATTTTTTAACACAAGATCTTCCATTCACAAGATCCTGCATCCATTCTAGTGTGCATGAGCCCTACAGCATTTTGATACATCACCACGTCAGTTCACAGCCGGTCCAGGACCCGAGCATGCAGTTCTCACAGACATCCACAAAAGCCTTGTACTTCAACTATCAAGCTGGCTTTTCCATCAGTCTTCTTGGCCCAGAAGACGAATTCATAGTAGTGGAAAAAATTGAAACCCGCATTGTATTATTTGACAAAATTCCATGTCAGCTGAATAGTTTAGCATGTGCTAAGACATTTAAAGGCTGGATTCATTACCTGGTGGCTTATGCTAAGCTGACATATAACTGACATATTGAGAAGTGCTGTCAGGAATTCCTCGTCGGTGAAAAGAGATCATTTCTTAAAGTCATAGAAGAAAAATGTCACTTTAAGGCATTATAATGGCAGCTGTCTAACATCAAAAGCTTTACTTTTTTGTGTGCAGTGGGTCTTGAGTGCTATCCACATCTCCATGTTGAGTAATGTGAGTATCTGTGCCTGTGATATATTACCTAAGTCTTGTCCATTCCCCATCACCTGCCTTTTCAGATACGATAACCTTTGTTGAAAGTAGGGTGAGCTTTAAAATAAACCCCTGATGCTTTTTTTTATGTCTCCTGGTTTCGAAGCATGCACTTCCTACAGTAAACCAGTGCAGACACTGCCTTGTTCTAAACAGTTTGTGATCTCCAGTGATTACATGAGCGCAGTGCAGAATACAGTAAACTCATGCAGGCACTGCTTGTTCTAACAGTTTGTAATCTCCAGTGATTACATGAGCGCAGTGCAGAATACAGTAAACTCATGCAGTCACTGCTTGTTCCAACAGTTTGTGATCTCCAGTGATTACATGAGCGCAGTGCAGAATACAGTAAACTCATGCAGGGACTGCTTGTTCTAACAGTTTGTAATCTCCAGTGATTACATGAGCGCAGTGCAGAATACAGTAAACTCATGCAGGCACTGCTTGTTCTAACAGTTTGTAATCTCCAGTGATTACATGAGCGCAGTGCAGAATACAGTAAACTCTTGCAGGGACTGCTTGTTCTAACAGTTTGTAATCTCCAGTGATTACATGAGCGCAGTGCAGAATACAGTAAACTCATGCAGGGACTGCTTGCCCCCTGAATCCCCCAGTGGTGTCCCCCCTAAAGCCCCCAGTGGTGTTCCCCCTAATGTCCCCAGTAGTGTGCCCCCTGAAGTCCCCAGTGGTATGCCCCTCTGAGGCCCCCAGTGGTGTGCCCCTATGAGGCCCCTGTCCTTCTCACCCCACCCACTGCCCTGCAACCTACTGACCACTTTACACTGTCCTACATCCCATTGACCTCTGTACACTGCCCTACATTCTACTGACCTCTGTACACTGCCCTACATCCTACTGACCTCTGTACACTGCCCTACATCCTACTGACCTCTGTACACTGCCCTACATCCTACTGACCTCTGTACACTGTCCTACATCCTACTGATCCTACTGTCCTACCTCTGTACACTGTACACTGCCCTACATCCTACTGACCTCTGTACACTGTCCTACATCCTACTGACCTCTGTACACTGCCCTACATCCTCGTACTGTCCTACATCCTACACCTCTGTACACTGCCCTACATCGTATACACTGCCCTACATCCTACTGACCTCTGTGCGCTGCCCTACCTACTACTTATACTTGCCAGAACTCAGAACAGATGACCAGGCCTGAAAACTTATCAAGCAAGTCAACCTTCAGTACCAGGTGTTCTGCCTTCATGATGGACTCCAGCATCAGACTTGAGGGGGTGGGCAATTACTCCCCAGACATGAAAATATTGTGAATGAACGTGAATGCCGGCTTTCTGGCTGAAGCTAATTTTTAGGATAGGCTGGATTTATAGTTCTACAATGACATTAGTTTTATTATATTTTTCTAAGTTTCTCCATGCCATCATTGTCCTTACTTTTTAATGAGGGTTTGCTAGGTAACTTCTTAAAAAAAAAAAAAAGGAGCCACACCCCAGGGATCTTTGATCTTTTACATGGTGTCCAGGTAGATCTCTACCTCTCCAAGGTTGCCAACCCCTGGTTTACTGTATTTATTGCAATATATATCCATTTTGAATTCAAATTCATTTTCAAATTCAGATTTGTTTTGTTATAATTTTTTTCAGATTCATTGAAATTCATTACAATTGTGATTCAGAAATCCAAATAAATTTTGTCTGAATTTCGATTCTTAATTAAAAAAATTGCACATGTATACAGCTAAGCCCATATATTGTCACAGGAAAGCAGGTCACATATATGGAAGCAGACATATAACATTATTAAGTCAAGTTGGAATTTAAACCATAATCACAGCTGTGCAATGCAAAAGAGCTACCCATTAAGTCAGCGGGTTGCTCACCTTTAAATACCCATAGGCTGGCCACAGTTCAACAGTATAATAGAGCTTGCATAGGTCTGCAGGTCCCTATTGGTCACTTCATGTAATGAGTAGCCGTACTGGCCAAAATGGAGATGTGGGGGTACACAATTATCCAAGCTTTGGCTGAAATTTGAAGATTTTGAAGTCCTGGGGATCATTGGGGAAGGATTTATATTTTTGCAGCCACCTGGTGGATCACTAGTATTCAGATCTATTGTTTGGTCGCAGGTCACAGGACTGGTAGCTTTGGTTGCTGATCGTTTTGACTTTAGTTAATTATTGGTTTGAAGTGTTAAGGAAGTTAAGGTCTTGGGTTCATTTTTAGGCCTAGTTTTGGGGAATTAAAGGGTATATAAACCCTAATAATAAATATCTATTTGCTTCATTTTTGTCTGTTAGGCACGCCTTATTGCCCAGGGTGGCCTAGTGGTTAAGGAGTTGGAATTGTTGGTTCATAACCCACTTCCAATATGAAGTTGTAACTCTATGCAAAATAGGAGTACAGTATGTTGGAAATGTCATTTACTAACCATTGTGAAACAAGGCACTCTCAGTGATAAGATAAGTGATAAATTAATATCACTGAGGAACACGGATTATTTTCCCCCAGGTAAGGAGGAGAGCACAGGAAAATGGTTTAAAAAAGAAGATATCCAATTTGAGAGATATAATGGAAGGACAGGAATTGAGAACACTTAAGGATTTGAAAAAAGATAAAAGGGATCTTTTCATTAAAATAGATGAGTGGAAATATCACCAATTAAAACACTTTGTCAGAAACCTTCCAAAACCATTGAGATCGAGAAAGGACTGGAATCTGTTTGAGAGGTTGTTAGAAACACGAGGTGATGGGAGGCGAGGCACGGCAAAAATTTACAAGACCCTCACTGAGTTAGACACTTACACAAAGCCAATGTATATAATAAAATGGGAAAGAGATTTGGGAATAGAGATAGATGAAGACAAACAAAGGAAAATATATAGATTAATACACGAGAATATAAGTATGAGAGAGGTGGAGGTAAATTGTAAGTGTTTAACGAGATGGCTCATTACACCGAAGGTTGAGTATAAGATATGTGGGGAAAATTCACAAGAGTGCTGGAGGGGTTGTGGAAAAATAGGCACATTATATTATATATGGTGGGAGTGCCCGAAGATCCAAGGTTTCTGGGAGATAATTGTCCAACTAATTGAGAATATCTCTGGGATAAAGATAGGACTGGACCCAGATGTATGTCTACTACATAGTACAGAGTTATCAGTAAATAAATATAAGGACTCGGGTATATGGTGCTACCTGAATGCGGCGAAGGGTTTGATACCTAAGTTTTGGTATAGACCAGAGGTGCCGAAGATAGAGGACTGGGTGGAAAGAACGAATCAAATTTGCAAGATGGAGAGATTGTGTTATATGCAGGAAGACAGGATGGAGTTGTTCTCTAGGAGGTGGAGAAAATGGGAAGAATTTATGGTGAAATATATGAAGTAGTAATGCGAGAAAGATGAAAGGATTTACATACCCCATATTCTTGTTGGGAAAAGAGATAATAGAATAATGCAGAGTGGGTGGGTTCATGGGGGGGGGGGGAGGTTTTTATTTAAGGGAAGAGGGGAAATTAGATAGAGGGGGGGAAGTAAATGGAAATAAAGATAGCAAGAAATGGTATTAATGATATGGAAATGTTTTTTTTTTGTTGTATGAGAATAATGATGAAAAATGTATTATATGTGAAAAATGAATAAAAATTTAAATTAAAAAAAAAAAAAAGAAACAAGGCACTCTCATCCTCAACTTCATCCGATGGTTGAAAGGGCATTCCCATTCCACAGATGCGAGGTAGGCAGAAAACTTAACGCTTAAGTGAAATTTACTATAAATAAGCAGGCTAGCAAATCGCATTCACTCCACCAGATTTATAATGGCGTGTTTTTTTTTAAAAGTCTGCCAAGTACCTAAAAAGTTTATTCAGCAGTTAAGTGACCGCAATTACAGCCCAAACATAACACCAGTTTTTTTCTATTCCTCAAGAGGCTGACAGCCAAGCTGGGCACGAAAGTTCTACAGGGCTGGGCAAGAGGGTGGGTCAGCTTGTAATGGCACAGACTGACAAAGAGAGTGCAGGGATGGCATTCTTTGGCACTACATCCTGTAGATTCCAAACAAAGAAGAGAGTAAGCAATTTGACTATGCTACCACAGATATGCAACTGTGGTTAGCATGGTCAGAAGAGAACATGAAGCCCTGCAATATGAAGGGGACTGGCAGGACCACCTGGTATTTAGTACTGTCCCACAAAAAATAAAAGGCAGCCCTATACATATAAGGAAGGTAAGAGGCATGCAAAAATATGGATATTGTTTGGTTTAACGTACACTTTAAGCATTAAAGTCAGTAAACTCAAGATCTTAGGAACAAAGTCCAAGGTCATTGGTATGCACTGAGCTGCAATCTTTTTACTTGACTTATTGTTTCTCCTTAAAGAGTAGCAATATATCTACACCAGGATATCCTCAGTATGAAGTTGCAACAATTATGTTGGACATGTTATCTTTACTGGGCATCGTAGCATTCCCATCACATGGTACTGCCACCCAAGAACAGTGCCATACTGGTCAACGGGGCATTCTCATTTCACAGATGTTGGATAGACAGGCCTTTAGCATGGAGTAAGTTGATTCAAGCACAGGGCTTTCTTGCTGTTAATGGTAGATACAAGAAGGCCTACACTGACAGGATTACTTTTAGCAGCAATTAGCTTGCACCAGGAAGGCCTGATAGTGGTTAGTTGCATTCAGTTGGACGTCTTCAGCTTGGAGAAGTTACAAAAGGTCTTCAGACATTAGACAGCAAGTCCAGCTGTATGTGACTAACTAGTACCAGCTATACCATGACTTGGATAAATGAACTAGAGGACATATCTGCACCAGGATGGCCGAGCGGTTAAGGCGTTGGACTTAAGATCCAATGGATGTATATCCACGTGGGTTCAAACCCCATTCCTGGTATGGTTTTTCAGTTATTTGAAACAATGAGAGCAATACTTCAGGCTGCTCCATCCTCTATGTAGGAAATGAACAAGGGAAATTGAGCATTATAAATTTCCATTCATTTTTTTGGTGGTGAAATTTTAGTATTTTGGTAAAATGCATCGGAGTCAATGGTGATGTTTAGATGGATTTGGGGGCTTTTGAGGCTAAAATGGACTTTAAATGGTTCCTGGGAGTTACACAACTGCCAGTAAGTGCAGGCTTGGGACAAATATAGTTCTATATTCAAAAAAGTAAAACAAAACCAAAAACATTAAAAACAAGGGGGAGACTGGATGTTTCTATGTTTCTTTTTTTTTTCTTTCAACTCTGCCGGACCTGTTTTTCTCAATAAAAAGTGTCCCTCGTTAGCCTCATTATGTTGGGTTTTTTCTCTCTATCTAGATCATGAACAAGGAAAAGGGAAATTGAGAATTTTAATTTGATTGAGTTGATTCAAGCACAGGGCTTTCTTGTTGTTAATGGTGGATACAGGAAGGCCTACACTGACAGGAGTACTTTTAGAAGCAATTAGCTTGCACCAGGAAGGTCTGATAGTGGTTAGTTACATTCAGTTGGACGTCTTCAGCTTGGAGAAGTTACATTAGAAAAGGTCTTCAGACAAAATGACTTGGATAAATGTGACAGAGAGCATACCTGCACCAGGATGGCCGAGTGGTTAAGGCGTTGGATTTAAGATCCAATGGATGTATATCCACATGGGTTTGAACCCCACTCCTGGTATCAATAGTACAGTGTTTTTAGAATTGTGCTAGAAAAAGGTATCACTAAATTTGGAATCAAAAATATTTTGTTTTGTTATTGCATTATTTGTTATTCTATACCAGCCAACCAGGGTTCCTTGGAACTCAAGGGTTCTTCCAGAGATTGCTAGGGGTTCCTTGAGCTGTGGCTGATTAACCTCCCATTCTATGGTGCCTGGTTATTACCAAATCTAATGCCACTTGCCAAAGGCAATGGCATGACACCCAAGAGCTATTTTGATGTCTCTAAAGGTGGCTTTCAGACCCCCAACTGTAACGGAATACTTTTTCTTACTAACTACCAATGTATGGATCATTCTTCTCACTAACCGCCAATGTAAGGAACATTCTTCCCACTGACTACCAATATAAGGATCATTCTTCCCACTGATCACCAATGTAAGGGACATTCTTCCCACTGATCACCAATGTAAGGAACATACTTCCCACTGATCACCAATGTAAGGAACATTCTTCCCACTGACTACCAATATAAGGATCATTCTTCCCACTGATCACCAATGTAAGGGACATTCTTCCCACTGATCACCAATGTAAGGAACATACTTCCCACTGATCACCAATGTAAGGAACATTCTTCCCACTGACCACCAATGTAAGGGACATTCTTCCCACTGATCACCAATGTAAGGAACATTCTTCCCACTGACCACCAATGTAAGGGACATTCTTCCCACTGATCACCAATGTAAGGAACATTCTTCCCACTGATCACCAATGTAGGGAACATTCTTCCCACTGATCACCAATGTAAGGAACATTCTTCCCACTGATCACTAATGCAAGGAGCATTGTTCCCACTGATCACCAATGTAAGGAACATTCTTCCCACTGATCACCAATGTAAGGGACATTCTTCCCACTGATCACCAATGTAAGGGACATTCTTCCCACTGATCACCAATGTAAGGAACATTCTTTCCAATGATCACCAATGTAAGGAGCATTCTTCTCACTGACCACCAATGTAAGGGACATTCTTCCCACTGATCACCAATGTAAGGGACATTCTTCCCACTGATCACCAATGTAAGGAACATTCTTCCCACTGATCATCAATGTAAGGAACATTCTTTCCAATGATCACCAATGTAAGGAGCATTCTTCTCACGGACCACCAATATAAAGAACTATCTTCTCAAAGTCCACCAATGTAAGAGTCATTGATTTTACTGACTTCTGAGGAATGAATTCAAGCTGGGAGGGGTTCTTTGGGACACAACATTTTTTCAAGGTTTCCTCTAGGGAAAAAATGTTACCAAAGGATGTTCTACACAAGCGCAAAGAAAATTAAACCTGGCTCTCATGTGCTGTGTACGATTGCCTGGGCCTCTGTGTGTTGTGTGGTGGACACTCAGTATGCAAGTCGTGGCTTCGGATTTCACATCAAAGAGCCCTCACCTCAATTCTCAGCCATGCCTAGAGTATGTGAGTGCAGTTCTCTTCTGCCCCATGCTGATTACACAATTCCACGCATTCCATCACTTCCTCCCAATCCAATACCTAGTGAAGGTAACACATGGGCCTGGGGCACCCCACCCCGATGTAGAGAGCCAAAATCCCCAGCGGACCTACAGTCATCCAATTATGCCCTGCAGTTCCACATACTTTGAAAGATGAATGGAATGGACTGTTTTGATTAACAGAGTCTGTTTGTAAAGATTGTTTAAAAACATTCCTTATTGATTACAGGCTTTTTTTTACAATTCATGTTTTTGCCCGTTGATAAAATTTGCTCATTCATGACTAAGTATAATAAAAAACAGGCTAAGATCACAGGGTCTCTGACTATCAGGAGCATTATGAGTGTTTTTCTCATCATACAAGACTGCAGAAAACATGTTTTTATAGGAAGACTTGCAATCAAATAAAGGGAACGTCAGGAAACCATTAAGATTCTCTTAGATTGTAAGCTCCAAGGAGCAGGGCCCTCCTAACCCTCTTGTATTGAACTGTATTGTTGATTTATTGTCTCCCGCAGGGGCGGACTGACCATTGGGAAACTCGGGCACTGCCCGAGGGCCTGGGGTCAGTAGGGGGCCCCATGAGATGCCCCTGGTACCTTTTTCATAGGCTTTTTTGAGTTTGGGCAAGGACACAGGGGCCCCATGATCCCCAATTGCCCGGGGGCCCCATGAGTTGTCAGTCCGCCCCTGGTCTCCCGTTATATTGTAAAGCGCTGAGCAAACTGTTGGCGCCATATAAATCCTGTATAATAATAAAAGATTACATTAACCCATTCTCATTCGCAATCTGTATAGTAATAGTCCCCCCCCCGCCCCATGGCAAGGACACATTAAAAATGTTCTCCCCTATGGGAACAAGACTTCATGAGTTTTTTCATCTCCCCACTGATGACCAGTACTGGTGAGAGTGATTCCTGATCATGTGGTCACTATTGTCACGTATTGCCATATTCATCATCTCTGACATGAAACATAGTGGGTGTGATAACAAGACGTGCCATCATCCCTGTCAGAACAAATGTGGAAAGACCCTCTTTTTGTGGGACCTTAAAGGCACAGACAAAACCAATGTCCTTTTTTCCTCTTCTTCCTTATGTTTATCTCCATTTGTCTGGGAGGTCCTTGGAAATATTGGCCACATCTACTTAATTTATGGTTTTAGCCACTTGGTGGTCTTCTCAGGTTCTCCGCCCCTATGTGGGGCTATGTGTCATGTGTTCTAACCACTTCTGAAGAAGAGATTATTATCTGTGTCGAAATGCGTGCATGTTTTGTTCCTTGTTTCTCCCATCTATGTATTTACTGTGACAGTTGCATCATGTATTACCGCCACATTTTGTGTTCACATGTTGCTTTTAATCTTCTGTATAAATAAAAATAGCCTATAAAGTTTATATTTTTTGATATGAAGTTATTGGGTTTGTCTGTGCCTTTAAAGTTTCCACATATCATCTCTGACATGGTGATCACATACAGATTGGAGGCTCCATTGACAAAAATGAAAGCCCACAGCCTGCAGATGAACACTCCAACATTTTTAGCCTGGAGGTGTCATTTATTTATTACTGTAATTGTCAGACACAGTGGCACTATTAAAAAAATACATTAATTTAACAAAATAGAAAGAATGTGAACAAATATATATTATTTTACATATTTGCATATAAGGCCCCATGTACACAGGACACTTCTGAACGATGGAAACTGACTGCTGGAAAACATAGGTAAAAAAAAAAGTCTGTTTAGCTGTGTTTATGTGCGTTTGCGTTTAGAAGCGTTTTTTTAAAGATAAGCACAGGAGAACCTCCCAAATGCCCAGAATGCACTGAAAAGTGGTAAATTATTAACTATTTCAGACTGTTTCAGAGAAATACGGAGAGGAGAAGCAGAGACAGCAGTATGTGTTGAGATTAGTTTAGGTGTGAGTTGCTTATTAACATTTCCTTTTGTTTCCAAGGCTGGGAAAGGTGTCTGGTAGAGGGGGTCATTAAGGCCACCTGGCAGGGGGTCTTCATGAGGAAAAACACAGGAGGCAGTTTTTGATAAGTCCTTTATTAAAAAAACAAAATGTAAAAAATATGTCCCCCCCCCCCCAGTGTAGATCCATTGTCAATCACAATGCCCGCTGCACCGCCAACCCAAAAAAATTGGCTGATACTCATGGGCAGAGACTGACAATGGGAGGGGATCTGGGATCTGGGGGCCCCCTTGTTAATGGGAAACGTACATATTCACTAGCACACCTTGGATCTCCAATACGGTCCAAAAAAGGTTTTTATTGCGACGTCATGAGATGTCAGATGATGGGGGTGGTGATAAGTTCTTGGTTTTGATTGGTGGTTTATGTATATATATTCTGCATAGTCACTGTTGCACCCTTATCCCATGCCTGACGAAGGGGTCCTGAACGGCTCCAAAACATTCTTTTGTGATGTGATCTTTTAGCAATAAAAACCTTTTTTGGACCATATTGGAGATCCATGGCGTACTGGCGAATATGTACGTTTGCCTATGATGTTTCCAGTTCCAGCAGGTAGTTTCTACAGCAACCGCCATTGATGAGCTGTACTTCCAGGAATGAATTCGAGGGGAATATAGATAAAGACAGGGGCAGGCTGACCATTTGGGAACTCGGGCACTGCCCGAGGGCCCGGGGTCAGTAGGGGGCCCATGAAATGCCCCTGGTACCTTTCATAGGCTTTTTTTGGGTGTGGTTTGAGTGTGGGTGAGGACACAGGGACCCCATAATCCCCTACTGCCCGGGGGCCCCATGAGTTGTCAGTCCGCCCCTGGATAAAGATTAAAGATTCTGATAAGCACCCCAACCACAGACCCCCTACAACCACTGGCTAGGGTTGAGGGGAAGAAGCCCATGTCCCCATCAACATGGGAACAAGGTGCTTTGGGAGGGCAGAGCCCCCTGCCCTATAGCACCCTCCCATGTTGAGGACATGTGAGCTGGTATGGTTTTGGGGGGGAGCACTCACTCGTTTCACCCCCTTACCTGATCTGCAGAGCTGCATGCTCAGATAAGAATCTGGTACAAATTTTTGGGGGGACCCAACACCATTTTTGTTCTTTTGGGGGCAAACCAAAGGGCTTGATATGGATTGGGGAAGTACCCCCACAGTGTTCTTTTTTTCAAAATTTTTAATTGCTGGCAATTCTTTTTTTTTACATTCAGCTGTCAGCGGGGAATCATTTGACAGCTGATGAGTTGTTACCGCATGTTTTCACTTAATAAAATAACACACGTGGTATTTTAGTAGCGTTTTTTTAGTGCACGCCAACATTTTTATTTTTTTAACCGCAGTGGGGTATCTTACCGCATATTTGGATGCGGTAAGATATCGCTTTGTGAATTGTCCCCATAATTATACAATTTTTTTTGTGAAATATAAAAGATGATGTTGCATCAAGTAACTAGATACCAAACATGTCAAGCCTTAAAATTGCACATTGAATCTAAGGCAGCCCTTTCCGGGCTCAGGCTATGCTGACTCCTGTCACACAACTACAAAATTGTTGCACTCTTGTGATAGCGATCGTTGTAAAAAAAAATCTGTATGCTTTTCTGGTTTCAATTAAAGCCAGCATTGTTTTAGATTTAGACTGGGGAGGGGTTCGAATTCCTGAGAGGTTTTCATTTCTATAAGACAGGGGTCTCCGAACTACGGTAGCTACAAGATTTTATCTGGTCCCCAATATGAACTGATTACTGATTCTGACATAAGTAAAAGGCAGAACTCTAAAAGCACCCTGACATAAGGAGGACTCTAATGGGGAATCTGAAGTAAAGGGGACTCTGATGAGGTTCCTGATGCAAAAGTGATCTACAATAACAAGGACCCTGATCTAAGGAGGAATTCTGATGGGGAATCTGATGTAAGGATGGAATCTGATGAGGATCTTGATGTAAGGGGGGACTTTGATGGGGAATATGATGTAAGGATGGACTCTGATGAGGATCTTGATGTAAAGGGGAACTCTGATGAGGATCCTGATGTCAGCGGGGGACTTTCATGAGGATCTTGATGTAATGGGGAACTTTGACGAAGATCTTGATGTAAGTGGGGACTTTGATGAGGATCCTGATGTCAGGGGAGGACTTTGATGAGGATCTTGATGTAATGGGGGACTTTGAAGAGGATCTTGATGTAAAGGGGGACTTTGTTGAGGATCCTGATATCAGAGGGGGACTTTGATGAGGATCTTGATGTAATGGGGGAAATGGGGGACTTTGATGAGGATCTTGATGTAATGGGGGACTTTGATGAGGAACTTGATGTAATGGGGGACTTTGATGAGGATCTTGATGTAAGGGGGGACTATGATGACAATCCTGATGTGAGGGGGGGGCTTTGATGAGGATCTTGATGTAATGGGGACTTTGATGAGGATCTTGATGTAATGGGGACTTTGATGAGGATCTTGATGCAAGGGGGGACTCTGATGAGGATCCTGATATGAGGGGGGGGGGACTTTGATGAGGATCTAGATATAAGGGGGGACTTTGATGAGGATCTTGATGTAATGGGGGACTTTGATGAGGAACTTGATGTAATGAGGGACTTTGATGAGGATCCTGATGTCAGGGGGGGCTTTGATGAGGATCTTGATGTAATGGGGGACTTTGATGAGGAACTTGGGGTAATGGGGGACTTTGATGAGGATCCTGATGTCAGGTGGGGGACTTTGATGAGGATCCTGATGTCAGGTGGGGGACTTTGATGAGGATCCTGATGTCGATGGGGGGTGGACTTTGATGAGGATCTTGATGTAATGGGGGACTTTGATGAGGAACTTGATGTAATGGGGGACTTTGATGAGGATCCTGATGTCAGGGGGGACTTTGATGAGGATCTTGATGTAAGGGAGGACTTTGATGAGAATCCTGATGTCAGGGGGGGGGCATTAATGAGGATCTTGATTTAAGGGGGGGTTTTAATGGGGACCATGATATAAGGAGGATCTTGATAAAAGGGAGAATTTTGATGGGGACCCTGACATACATTTAAGGCAGAACTCTAATGGGGACCCTGATGTAAGGGGGACTCTGATGGGAAATCTAAAGTAAAGGGAAGTTTGATGAGCATCCTGATGTAAAAGGCAATCTAATAGGGACCCTTATGTAAAGAGGGACTCCGATGGGGACTTTTCTGGCCCGCAAATATCTGTAAACGATACAATGTGGCACTCATACCATAAAATATGAAGACCGCTGCTATAGAAATATAGAAAGAAGCACTAAGAGGAAAGAGTCCGAGATGCTTTTTATTGTTCTTAATTTAACCATATAAAACAGCCAATGCATTTTGGGGGCCAAGACACTCCCCCTTCATCAGGCCTACAAAATAGATATAAAACAAGACAATAAAGGAAACTTGTATTCAAAATCATATGTTATTCAAAGTGTGTCAATTATGAACGCAATCATATGACAAAAAAAATTAAAAAATATATATAAAATAAAATGAGATGTCAAATTTTTATCTAATACATTTTTTTTTCTATTTTTTTTTATCATATGATTGTGTTAATAATTGATACACTTTTAATAATATAAACTGCTCAAAAAAATTAAAGGAACACTTTTTAATCAGAGTATAGCATGAAGTCAATGAAACTCCGGGGATATTGATCTGGTCAGGTAACTAGCAGAGGGGGTTGGTCATCAGTTTCAGCTGCTTTGGTGTTAATGAACAACAGGTGCACTAGATGGGCACCAATGAGACAATCCCTAAAACAGGAATGGTTTTACAGGTGGAGGCCACTGACATTTTTTCCCTACTCATCTTTTCTGTCTGTTTTTCACTAGTTTTGCATTTGGCTCGGGTCAGTGTCACTACTGGTAGCATGAGGCCTCACCTGGACCCTACAGAGGTTGCACAGGCAGTCGAACTCCTCCAGGATGGCACATCAATATATATCATTGCCAGAAGGTTTGCTGTGTCTCCGAGCACAGTCTCAAGAGCATGGAGGAGATTCCAGGAGACAGGCAGGTACTCTAGGAGAGCTGGACAGGGCCGTAGAAGGTCCTTAACCCATCAGCAGGACCAGTATCTGCTCCTTTGTGCAAGAAGGAACAGGATGAGCGCTGCCAGAGCCCTACAAAATTACCTCCAGCAGGCCACTGGTGTGAATGTCTCTGACCAATCAGAAACAGACTTCATGAGGGTGACCTGAGGGCCCGACGTCCTCTAATCAGCCCTATGCTCACTGCCTGGCACCATAGAGCTCGATTGGCATTTTCCATTGAACGCCAGAATTGGCAGGTCCACCACTGCTTTTCACAGATGAGAGCAGGTTCACCCTGAGCACATATGACAGACATGAAAGGGTCTGGAGAAGCTGTGGAGAACATTCTGCTGCCTGTAACATGGTTCAGCATGACCGTTTTGGTGGTGGGTCAGTGATGGTCTGGGGAGGCATATCCATGGAGGGAAACACAGACCTCTACAGGCTAGACAATGGCACCCTGACTGCCACTAGGTATTGGGATGAAATCCTTGGACCCATTGTTAGATCCTACACTGGTGCAGTGGGTCTTGGGTTCCTCCTGGTACACGACAATGCCCGGCCTCATGTGGGGAGAGTATGCAGGCAGTTCCTGGAGGATGAAGGAATTGATACCATTGAATGGCCCCCACGGTTGCCTGATCTAAATCCAATAGAACACCTCCGGGATATCATGTTTCAGTCCATCCTACGCCGCCAGGTTGCACTTCAGACTGTCCAGGAGGTCCGTGATGCCCTGGTCCAGATATGGGAGGAAATCCCCCAGGACACCATCCGTGGTCTCATTAGGAGCCTCCCCCGACGTTGTCAGGCATGCATAAAAGCACGTGGGGATCATACAAACTACTGAGTACCATTCTGAGTTGCTGCAATGACATTTCAGCAAAATGGACTCGCCTGCTGCATCATTTTTTCACTTTGATTTTCAGGGTGTCTTTGAATTCAGTCCTCTGTAGGTCGATCATTTTCATTTCCATCAAACGATGGGGCGTCCTTACATTCCTAACACATTACCCCGTCCATGTCAGTATAGAGATCCAGCAGGTGATTATTCCCCATTGAGATCTGATGTGTTTTCAAAGTGTTCCTTTAATATTTTTTGAGCAGTGTATGATTTTGAATACCAGTTTCCTTTTTTATTGTCCTGTTTTATATCTGTTTTGTAGTCCTGATGAAGAGGGAGTGTCTTGGCTCCCCCAAAATGTGGCTTTATATCATCAGATTATGAGCAATTCAAGCATCCTGGGCTTCCTCATATTGGTTTTTTGGCACTCCTTTCAATATTTCTATGGTGTGAGTCATTCCTAGGTGCGCATTGAGGGAAGCGCTGTTGTAAGCAAGCCACCATCACAGAACCAAAGAACTTGTTTAAAAGTTTGTCCTTGCTTGATTGCAGCAGCTCTTTAACCACTTAGCGCCCACACCCCCCCACAATGTACGTCGCTCCCCAACTCCGGGTTTTGAGTGCGCACATGCGCGCCCCCCAGCCAGAACCTGTTGTAATTGTATACAGCGGAAGCCTGTCAGAAAGTCCTGTCCAATGGTTTGCGGGACCTGCTGATCAGCTGCATCCAATCACAGCCAAGAGCTCTGAGTTGACAATCAACACAGAGCTTTGTACAGAGGGAATGATCCCTGTGTTTCTCATCCCTGCTTTAGAGATATCTTAGTAAATGCACCACACTTTACACATGTTACACATAGTTAGGCACACATTTAACCCCTTGATCACCCTAAATTTTAACCCTTTCCCAGACAGTGTCATTAGTACAGTGACAGTACATAATATTACCACTCATCACTGTATTAATTTCACTGGTGATGTAAGTGGCAGTTAGTCAGTTCTCCCCAGCGTCAGTTACTGTCAGATTGGCCGCCGCACTATTGCAGTCCTTTTTTAAGTTGCTGATCACCACCATTAGTAGTATAAAAAAAAGAGAGTAAATTCCAGTATATATACTATAGTTTGTAGGCGCTATAACTTTAATTCAAACCAATCAATATACACTTATTAGGATTTGGTTTGTAGCAGAATACATTTTGGTCTAAATTTATGAAGAAATTCGTTTTTTTTTTTTTTTTTTTTTATTGGATATGTTTTATAGGAGAAAGTAAAAAAATACAGGTTTTTTTTTTTCTAAAAGTAATTTATATCGCAAAAAAAATATAAAATCCATTGGTGATCAAATACCACTAAAAGAAAGCCTAATTATGTGAAAAAAATTATATTAATTTCGTTAGGGTACAGCGTTGCATGACCGCACAATTACCATTTAAAGCTGAGTCCCACCCAAAAGGGGAAGTTCCGCTTTAATGCTTTGCCCCCCGCTCCCCATTAAGGACTGGTACCTTTGGGGAGCGGGTATCCGAATTTGACAGGTTCCCCTCTCCTACTTCTGCTGCGATCGGCTAGGCGATCGGAAGCAGAAGTTGTCCTCCCCTCCCTCCCCGCAGTCTTCTGGGACACGTGACAGGTCACAAAAGACTACGGGCCATTCACAAAGCGCAACACTTCTTGCACATGTGCAGTGAGCACCCGGCTGTGAAGCCGCAAGCTGTCACAGCCGGGTGCCCACACTAAAGATGCCGGCGCCAGGGAGAGAAGACAGCCGGTGAAACCAGCGGTGGTGAGGACAGGATGGACTGATGGACAGGTAAGTGTTTGTATTTTAAAAGTCAACAGCTACAGTTTTTGTAGCTACTGACTTTAAAGTAGCACAGTGTGGTATAGCAAAAAATGGCCTGGCCATGAAGGGGGTAAAATCTTCCAGAGCTCAAGTGGTACATATTTTTAGTTTCAGGTTTTCTTTGCTGTCTATGCCCCCGATAGGAAAATTTACTTTAATCTTAGTGACCATTGTCAATGGGGATCAAAATATAATAAAATCTAAAATTTTTGAGTTACCCGAAACAAAATAAAGGAAAAATCTCCCAATGAATGCACCTGTCACAGTGACAACTGCCATAGAAAGTATTTCACTTTGGTGAGATTCCTACAGGACAGGAGGTGAAGGTTAAGCTCTCTCACAGATGACAAAAAAAGAAAGGGAGAACAGAAATGATCCCTTGTTGTGGAGCTACCCCAGCAATGGAAGGCTTGAATGCTCATGTAGTCTATGGGGCCAAGAAAAGCAGTTTTAATTACCCAACTCTTCTCCCCCAGCAGCTAGTGCTCTCCTTCACTCCCCTATGCTCCAGTGGTGGACTGTCCCCCAACTTCCTCACATCCAATGCAGGACTATGGGCTCTACATTGTACTGACTGATGTCAGAGGACTAGCATTCGCCAGAGGATTGGGGAGAAAAGACTGCAGGGACTGTTCTTACAACCCAGGAGAGCCAGCAGGAGTGGAGGATCAGGTAAGTAGAAGCGTTTTTTACAATCCCCTAGACCTAAAGGGACAGTGCCATGGCAAAGGAGCATTTTTGTTTTCCCTGGAGTGCAGCTCCAACCATTCAATGTCCAAAAACAGTATTGGCTTTCAATATGTCACCATTCCCACACTCCTACGACACTGTGGCAATGAACGTACCATATTGTCATCAGAGGGGTGCTAATGAGCCTTGCGTCTGTTAACAGATTTTCCTTTTATTTTCAACTGGAATGTGGCAGGACTCCATTCCACTGCCCTGTCCTCAATGACTTGTCACTGTTAAACAAAGAAGCCGGTAGAGGATGTGTTCTGTACTACTCACTTCCTCTTCCAGCTTCTGTGTTTAATAGTAGCAGCTGGCCTCAGTTGTACCAGCCCCACTGCTTCTCTCTGCCACTTACAGCTGAGTGGTGAGAGAGCCCCTGTATTGTGTGTGGGGGATCCTGTACTGTGGGGGGGCTCTATACTATAGAGGGGGCACCTGTATTGTGGGAGTGGGGGCTCTGTGCGTGGGGAGGGGGGATCTACACTTTTGGGGACCTCTGGGGGACTATGTACAATGGAGAAGCCACCAGCCCCACTGCTTCTCTCTGCCACTCACAGGTGAGTGGTGAGAGAGCCCCTGTATTATGTGTGGGGGATCCTATACTGTGGGGGGGGCTCTATAGTATGGAGAGGGTGCCTGTATTGTGGGGGGGGGGGCTCTGTGCGTGGGGAGGGGGGATCTACACTTGTGGGGACATCTAGGGGACTCTGTACCATGGAGAAGCCACCAGCCCCACTGCTTCTCTCTCCCACTCACAGGTGAGTGGTGAGAGAGCCCCTGTATTGTGTGTGGGGGATCCTATACTGTGGGGGGGGGGGCTCTATACTATGGAGAGGGTGCCTGTATTGTGGGGGTGGGGGCTCTGTGCGTGGGGAGGGGGGATCTACACTTTTGGGGACCTCTGGGGGACTCTGTACCATGGAGAAGCCACCAGCCCCACTGCTTCCTCTGCCACTCACAGGTGAGTGGTGAGAGAGCCCCTGTACTGTGTGTAGGGGATCCTGTACTGTTGGGGGTTCTGCACTGTATTTGGGGGGGCTCTGTACTATTGCAAGGCTCTGTAATGTGGAGGGGGGCTCCTGTACTGTTGGGGGGCTCTGTACTTTGTGTGGGGGCTCCTATACTGTTGGGGGGCTCTGTATTGTGGAGGGCTCTGTACCAGGGGTGGACTGACCATTTGGAAACTCAGGCACTGCCCGAGGGCCCGGGGTCAGTAGGGGGCCCCATGAGATGCCCCTGGTACCTTTTTCATAGGCTTTTTTGAGTTTGGGCAAGGACACAGGGGCCCCATGATCCCCTATTGCCCGGGGGGGCCCCATGAGTTGTCAGTCCGCCCCTGCTCTGTACTGTGGATGCTCCTGTACTATTGGGGGGCTCTGTACTGTGTGGGAGGCTCTGTACTGTTGGGGAACTCTGTACAAAGGGGGGCTTTGTACTGTGGAGGGACCTGTACTGTGGAGGAGGGTTTCTGTATTGTTTGGGGGCTCTGTTCTGTGAGAGTGACCTGTATTGTGGAGGGGGGCTCCTGTATTGTTGGAGGCTCTGCACTGTGTGTGTGTGTGTGTGTGTGTGTGTGTGTGTGGGGGGGGGGGGGGGGGGGGGGACTCTGTACTGTGGGAGAGATCTGTATTGTGGGGAGGGGGCTCTTTACTGTGGGGGGCTCTGTATTGTGGGGTGTTGGGGGTAAAGTCATTTTTGATTATACACTGGCCTGTGTTACCCCCACTCCTGAGTCCTGTGACCTTGGTGTGCACTCCTATGCCCTGTGTGATGTGCACTGTGTTACGTATTCCCTGAATCTTACGCCTTCAGCAATATGCAGTTCTGAGCTTTGACAACACCCACCATTTTGCACAGCACAGATTTGGCAAGGGGGATTTAAGCACCTGTACCTATTGTCTAACAAAAAAACCCACGTTAGAAGTGCACATTGTCAATCACATGGGGGTGTCCAATTTTCTTGGAAAATCTTTATGTAATCTGACCAACCTTTACTCCGGTCAGTGAAAAGACCAAAATCAGACAATTCAGTTCTTAAGTGGAGTGGCATGAAGTAAAAGAGACGGGTCCCAAGACAAAGTGAAAGATAACCTGCCATCCACTTTAGTGAAAGTAGCAGTTATATCCTTTCTGTAGAAAATAATTACAAATTCAACTACGTAGGCAAGGTTATGGTACTAATAAAATCTAAAAACAGCAGTGGTCTTCCGTTGATTGCTCCAGGGAAAACATGAAAATGCTGCAGAACAAATGAAGATTCCATCTACCATTCCATAGCTGATGATAGACTGTGCAGCCTCTGTAACTGAAGATGACTTGAACTATGTGTCAGTAGGACTCTTCATCAATTACAATAAAATTGGGTACTGCCCAAACCTTGATGACAGTTCCCAGGGACCAACATAACTCAAATCAATTTGCATTCCCATCAGTTGTAAGCAAGGAGCGGACATTTATAAGCTGCACAGTAGCTATTTACAACAGTACCCCCCCCCCCCCCCTTTCCTTCAAGATTCCTTCAAAACTAAGAACAGATACACAAAAGACAAACAAAATGTTGACCTGAAAATTCAATAAAATTTTCACATCTAAGCTACAACATACTTTTCAAGGTAATATGTAACAATCTTTAATTATCGACTGTGTCAGAAACATTTGATGCACAGATTGGGGAATATTGCGCACATGGAACAACATACCCAATAGACTCAAACTGGAAAACCATTTGTCGGCCAGGTAGCAAAATTTACAAAATTTGCAAACTGTGGCATGAACAAAGGGAAAATTTGCAATTACAAGAGGCATGAAGTATAAGTAACCTGAGTTAGCTGGATTTCCATTTTTTTCATCTACACATAAATGCCTTCTGATACTTTTCTACCACTTAGTTGGATTTCGAATACTTTTTAGAAGCTACAGCTAGAGTTGGGGACAAGCTCGATTCATGGAAAGTTCGGAAATGTTTGAACTTACCCGTTGTCTAAGCAGCTTGTAGAAATCCCTCTAGTCACAGTCTGCAGCTCATAACCCAGTCTTCTGTATAATAAATCCCATAAAATATGAAGAATTGGGTTTGGGTTCTAGGAAACTTGATGTGTCCAAGTTTTTCTTCCTACACGGATGCAATCTCACCAAGCCTCTGCCATCCTGCAGCTGTCTAGATGGGCCACCAGAGATAGTTCTCGGAGTCAGCAGTTGCTTTCTATAAAATTGGCTTTCCTCAGCTGGAAGTCTGCACAGAGGAAAAATTACTCACTGAATGGTCTTATTCTCCCTTCGTCCCAAGACTTGCACTCTCTCTCTCTCTCTCTCTCTCTTGCTCTGTTTTAGATGTACTTAACATCTGTGGAATGCTAATGACTGACAGATGAAACGGACAGAAAAAGACACCCAAACCAGTGGTGGCTTGGGAGGAAGTGGATTTTAACATGGGAGATTGCAGTGAGCATTAATGTCCTTTCAGTCTGTGCCCCCCTATTGCCCACTTCACTGCCTGCCCGGGCTGTGTAAATATTATTCCTTGAATAACTCCATACCGGAGGGAAACATCTGCAGATGCCGCACCGAAGGTGGAGTGTTTATGATTTGACAAAACAAGGATTCTGGTTACAGTAGAAAGGGCATGACCTCATCACGGCTAATTCCAGGCCAATACTCCTTTAATTCCAACTAAAAACGCCTGACTTTTTACAGATAAGGAAGAGAGTAGGCAATCAAGAGTCCTAATACAAAACTTTTAAAAAGTTTCTTATGGATGAACTATTTAGAAATATATATATATAATAAAATGAAAAATTGAGTATATATAATATATATATATATATATAAATACAATATCTATCTATCTATCTATCTATCTATCTATCTATCTATCAATATTTTTTATATAATCTATATATAATAAATAAAATGAAAAAAATTATCTATCTATCTATCTATCTATCTATCTATCTATCTATTATCTATCTATCTATCTATATCTATCTATCTATGTATCAATGTATATCTAAATCTATCTATCTATCTATCTATCTATCTATCTATCTATCTATCTATCAATGTATCTATCTATCTAGCTATCTATCTATCTATCTATCTATCTATCTATCTATCTATCTATCTATCTATCTATCTATCTAGAGATAGATAAAATATATCTATCTATATATGTATATATATATATAATAAAATGAAAACTTGAGTGTGTGTATATATATGCAGTATATATATATTTCTAAAAATTTTTTATATATATATATGTACACACATTTCATACTTAACTGCTGTGTGCAATTGTTTTGTCCTCTTTTCGGATCCCCCACCAGTGTCCCTCCTGCTGATTCCCCTCAATGCTTTCTATGGAGGCACTCGCTCCCGAGCCACCCAGACAGTGGGGCTTGTCCCTCAACCCACCCCCCCCCCCCCCCCCCCCCCCCCCCCCCCCGCTCCCTCATGATAGGATTTGTTTGCTATCAATATATCAATATGCCCAGTGAGGAGGCACAGAGCTGGGAGAGCCGCTGATTTTGCTCACATTGCTGGATTGAGATCAGGCTCAGGTAAGTATAAGGGGGGGCTGCAACAGATGTTTTTTTACCCTATGAATAAAACGCATTAAGGTAAAAAAACAAACAGACAAGGAAAACCTTAAGGGCTGCGAGAGCCGCTGATTTTGCTCACATTGCTGGATTGAGATCAGGCTCAGGTAAGTATAAGGGGGGGCTGCAACAGATGTTTTTTTACCCTATGAATAAAACGCATTAAGGTAAAAAAACAAACAGACAAAAAAACCTTAAGGGCTGCGAGAGCCGCTGATTTTGCTCACATTGCTGGATTGAGATAAGACTCAGGTAAGTATAAGGGGGGGCTGCAACCAGGGGTGGACTGACAACTCATGGGGCCCCCGGGCAATAGGGGATCATGGGGCCCCTGTGTTCTTGCCCAAACTCAAAAAAGCCTCAACAGATGTTTTTTTCCCTAATGCATAAAATGCATTAAGGTAAAAAAAAAACCTTTAAGGCCTTGAAACCACTTTGAATGGTAAAAAGTACTTTTTTTTGCTCTGATGAAATTACTGTTTGTTTTACTATGTCTTATGCATATTGATTCTGAATAGGAGGGTTCTTTATAATCACATGATGCAATTTTGGTGTTCTAAAGGAAAGTTGAAGACCCCTTGGAGAGTATCTCACCAAAACTGAATATATATATATATATATATATATATATATATATATATATGTAAATTTATAGTGTGCAAAAGTCTTAGGGAGGTGTGAAAACATGTTGTAAAATAAAATGCTTTCAGAAATAGAAGTGTTAATAGTTTATTTTAAACAATCAACAAAGTGGAAAGTAAATGAACAGAAGAGAGATCCAAATCAAATCAATATTTGGTGTGACCACCCTTTACCTTCAAACCAGCATCAGCTTTTCTAGGTTGACTTGCACTCAGTTTTTGAGGGAACTCAGCAAGTAGGTAGTTTCAAACATCTTGGATAACTAACCACAGATCTTCTGAGGATGTAGGCTGCCTCAAATCCTTCTGTCTCTCCATGTAAGCCCAGACAGCAGACTTCATTGTGTTGAGATCCGGGCTCTGTGGTAGCCAAACCATGACTTCCAGAATGCCTTGATCTTCTTTACACTGAAGATATTTCTTAATGGCGTTGGCTGTATGTTTGGGGTCGTTGTCCTGCTGCATAATAAATTTGGGGCCAATCACACGCCTCCCTGATGGTATGGCATTATGGATAAGTATCTGCCTGCATTTTTCAGCATTGAGGACACCATTGATCCTGACCAAATCTCCAACTCCAATTGCAGAAATGCAGCCCCGAACTTGCAAGAAACCTCCACCATGCTTCATAGTTGCCTGCGGACACTCATTATTGTACCACTCTCCAGCCCTTCAAGAACCAACTGCCTCCTGCTACAGCCAGATATCTCAAATTTTGACTCAGCAGTCCAGAGCACTTGCTGCCATTTTTCGGCACCTCAGTTCCTATGTTTTCCTGCATAATTGAGTTGGCTAGCTTTTTATATGCACAAAAACATAGAAGTTGGGGGGGGGGGTGTCAGGGATCTCGGCCGCTCGGCAGTGCGCGCATGCACAGATCGCCGATTCGTCCGAGCTGGCGAGCAGAGAGTTCTCGGCGATCGCGGGTGGCAGCTGCGCATGCACACTAGCGATCGCGGCCGCACCAATGGGAGAACAGGACGCCCTATTTAAACCTGCCCTGCGCATCTCCAAATTGCCGCAAGGTCTTGTTCCTGTTCCTGTTAGTACGTTTCCTTGTTGCCAAACTCTGCCTGTTCTGATTTATGCTGACCCTCTCCTGCTCTGACCCCGGCTCGTCCCTGACCATTCTTCTGCCTGTAGTTACTGTTATTTTGGACCCTCTGTTACTGAACCCAGCGTGTGACCTGACTACTCCTTGCCTGCTGCTTGGTACCGCACCTGTCCCCACTGTTACCGACCCGGCTAGTCTGACCTCGCTCACTCCTAGCAGTCATCCATCCATCCCGCGCGGATCGGGACCTGTCAGCCCCTTCACAGCAGGCACATACCCTCAGCGGGACCCCTCTACCGGGGGTGCCCAGGGGCGCAACCTGGTTCCAGTCTTGCACCAAGTCCATCCCCACCATCAGAGGCTCTGGTGAAAAGGCAGACTGGGACTTAGACTCCGCGTCCTGGGAAATCCCGTGCTGTGGACCACTAGAGATCCCGTTGGGCGGAGCCTGACAGGGGGGGGCAGTTGGAAGAATGTTCCTTACATTGGTTATCAGTGGGAAGAATGTTCCTTATATTGGTGATCAGTGGGAAGAATGTCCCTTACATTGGTGATCAGTGGGAAGAATGTCCCTTACATTGGTTATCAGTGGGAAGAATGTTCCTTACATTGGTGATCAGTGGGAAGAATGTTCTTTACATTGGTGATCAGTGGGAAGAATGTCCCTTACATTGGTGATCAGTAGGAAGAATGTCCCTTACATTGGTGATCAGTGGGAAGAATGTTCCTTACATTGGTGATCAGTGGAAAGAATGCTCCTTACATTGGTGATCAGTGGGAAGAATGCTCCTTACATTGGTGATCAGTGGGAAGAATGTCCCTTACATTGGTGATCAGTGGGAAGAATGTTCCTTACATTGGTGATCAGTGGGAAGAATGTTCCTTACATTGGTGATCAGTGGGAAGAATGTTCCTTACATTGGTGATCAGTGGGAAGAATGCTCCTTACATTGGTGATCAGTGGGAAGAATGCTCCTTACATTGGTGATCAGTGGGAAGAATGTCCCTTACATTGGTGATCAGTGGGAAGAATGTTCCTTACATTGGTGATCAGTGGGAAGAATTTGCCTTACATTGGAGATCAGTAAGAAGAATGCTCCTTACATTGGTGATCAGTGGGAAGAATTTGCCTTACATTGGAGGTCAGTAGGAAGAATGTTCCTTACATTGGTGATCGGTGGGAAGAATGTTCCTTACATTGGTGGTCAGTGGGAAGAATGTTCCCTACATTGGTGATCAGAGAGAAGAATGTTCCTTACATTGGTGATCAGTGGGAAGAATGTTCCTTACATTGGTGGTCAGCGGGAAGAATGCTCCTTACATTGGTGATCAGTGGGGAGAATGTCCCTTACATTGGAGGTCAGTGGGAAGAATGTTCCTTACATTGGTGATCAGTGGGAAGAATGTCCCTTACATTGGTGATCAGTAGGGAAAATGCTCCTTACATTGGGGTCAATAGGAAGAATGTCCCTTACATTGGAGGTCAGTAGGAAGAATGCTCCTTACATTGGTGATCAGTGGGGAAGAGTGTTCCTTACATTGAAGGTAAGTAGAAGAATGCTCCTTACATTGGTGATCAGTGGGAAGAATGTCCCTTACATTGGAGGTCAGTAGGAAGAATGCTCCTTATATTGGGGGACAGTGGTAAGAATGTCCCTTACATTGGAGGTCAGTAGGAATAATGCTCTTTACATTGGGGGTCAATGGGAAGAACATTCTGCTAAAACCTACTCCTGCAGCAGACTGATGACCTCTTATGCAGGCCATAGATGGGTCGAAAATCGGCCGATTTTTCGTCCGAAAATAAAATCGGCCGATTTTCGGATCGTTAGTGGGCGATTTGGTCGGCCCTTTTTCGGTATTTTGGCCGTTTTTTTAAATCGGGAAAGTTGGAAAAAATCGGCCGATTTTCGCGGCAATAATGGGCTAATCGGCCGATTTTTTACCGATAAAAAATCTGCGCATGAGCAGTGACCTGCAAGAGGAAGACAAAAAGAAGAAAAAGAAGAAGAAGAAGAGGATGAAGATGATGAAGAGGAAGAAGAAGTAGAAGAAGAGGATGATGATGATGAAGAGGAAGAAGAAGAAGAAGTAGAAGAAGAGGATGATGATGATGAAGAAGTAGAAGAAGTAGTAGAAGAGAAGAAGAAGAGGATGATGAAGAAGAAGAAGAGAAGAAGAAGAAGTAGAAGAAGTAGAGGATGATGATGAAGAAGAGGAAGAAGAAGTAGAAGAAGAAGAAGAGGATGAAGATGATGAAGAGGAAGAAGAAGAAGAGGATGATGATGATGAAGAGGAAGAAGAAGCAGAAGAAGAAGAGGATGATGATGATGAAGAGGAAGAAGAAGAGGATGATGATGAAGAAGAAGAAGAAGAGGATGAAGATGAAGCAGGAGAAGAAGAAGAAGGATGAAAAATTAGAGGAATTCCAGTACGGCAAAAAGTGACCCTGCAGAGAGCTCCGCTATTTCTTTGACAGTTCTCTGACAGTTCCTTGACATTTACAGCGGTTGTAACATTGTATCTATTTGTTTCCGAATAAAAACAAAAACATCTGTATCCTAAATGGATACAAAGAGATACATTGTTGCAACCGCTGTAAATGTCAAGGAACTGTCAGAGAACTGTCAAAGAAATAGCGGAGCTCTCTGCAGGGACACTTTTTGCCAGCTGTAGACAGGATGAAAATCGGCCGATTTTTTTTACCATTGATGGTAACGTCGGCCGCTTGAACGACCGATTTTTCGTTTTTTTAAAGAAAAATCTGCCATTTTTCTCCCCGTCTATGGCCTGCATTAGTCTAAAATGTGTGTGCGACTGAAATGTTGGATTTGACTGATCATCAAATAATCATGATTAATGTAGGTCCATTAAATTGATTCTGGTCACAATGGCTCTCATGAGGCTGCTTTCAGCACAAACAAGGCATCCATGAACTAGGGCAGTGGTGGGCAACCTTTTTTTTTTCAACTGAGCCAAATCTCGCCAAAACCACGATTGAAATTTATTTTGAGAGCCACATTTTTAAAACTGAAAATACATCCCCCATATAGTAATTCATCCCCCATGGTAATTCATCCCCCATAGTAATTCATCCCCCATATAGTAATTCATCCCCCATAGTAATTCATCCCCCATAGTAATTCATCCCCCATAGTAATTCATCCCCCATATAGTAATTCACCCCCCATATAGTAATTCATCCCCCATAGTAAATCATCCCCCATAGTAAATTCATCCCCCATATAGTAATTCATCCCCCATATAGTAATTCATCCCCCATATAGTAATTCATCCCCCATATAGTAATTCATCCCCCATAGTAATTCATCCCCCATAGTAATTCATCCCCCATAGTAATTCATCCCCCATATAGTAATTCATCCCCCATAGTAATTCATCCCCCATAGTAAGTCATCCCCCATAGTAATTCATCCCCCATATAGTAATTCATCTCCCATATAGTAATTCATCCCCCATAGTAATTCATCCCCCATATAGTAATTCATCCCCCATAGTAATTCATCCCCCATAGTAATTCATCCCCCATAGTAATTCATCCCCCATATTGTAATTCATCCCCCATATAGTAATTCATCCCCCCTATAGTAATTCATCCCCCCTATAGTAATTCATTCCCCATATTGTGTCAATTCACTTACCTTTGCTCCGCGCGTTCCTCTCGCCGTGTTCCCGCGCCGTTTCGGTCTTCAGGGCGGACTGTGAGAGGAGAGGAGTTCGTCACGCTGCCCCGCCTACATCCTGACAGCCAATGTTTGCCACGCTCCGTAGTTTGCCCATTGCTGGGCTAGCTGCAGAGTCCTGACTTTTGGGGCGGCCGCCCGAGAGGAGGGAGGGGAGCGGGCGCCCGGCACACAGAAGAGCCGCATTAAAGTTTGTAAAGAGCCGCATGTGGCTCGCGAGCCGCGGCTTGCCGACCACTGAACTAGGGGACCAAAAAGTTTGCAATCACCTATAAAAAATGTCCCAGGAGACCAACTGAAAAACTGAAAGTCCCAAGTATTTTATTGCTGGTGTTCGTACAAAAAAAGACAATATAAAACCTCCAATGCGCTTTGGGGTTTCATAGATATCCCTTCTTCAAGGCTGCAAATAAAATAGGGAAATGGTACAAAAATGGTTGTAGAAACATAAAATCCTACACTTACCCAATTATGTTAAGAGTCATTAATGTACATATTTTGTGATAAAAAGCTTAAACATTCTGCTGCAATGTGGCTAATGATCTTCATAAGATACATGAAGAGAACAGATCTCATTAAAACATAGAAAAGATGGTTTTAAATCAGAGAGTCCAACAAATTGATGTTAAATTATATAATCAGCCAATTGGAATATACTTTACCAGGCTGAAATCTATCCTGTGGACTGTTGGATAATAGTTACATAGTTAGCCTGGTTGAAAAAAGACAAAAGTCCATCCAGTTCAACCAATAACCCCCTGGCGGTATTCCCGAGTGTAGCTCGGGGTAAAGTTTCAGCACCACAAGTGGTAACCACGAGCTACACTCGGGAATACCCTGCAGCGCTGCTCAGGGATCTCTTCTTCACTTATCTTGTCCTGCGCTCCCGCGATGTCCCCCCTGCAGTGTCCCCAGCAATGTCCTCCGGCCGATGCCGGCATCTGTCTTCCGGGTTCTGTTCCCTGCGACGTCGGGACGTACGGGGGACGGAACTGGCGGGAAATTTGAAAATTGTAGAAGTGACATTCACTAAATTCACTAAAATCACATAGTAAAACATTACTGTATCAAACCATTTCACATACATTTTGTCCCGAGTGCTTTGTCCTGTGCCCTGCCTGCATTTTTACTGTTCTTTCTGCCTGGAAACTGAGAAACGTCCATGGCGTCCAAAAAGCGTCTCTTTAGGTCAAAAGCAGTTTTAGACCAGCTATAGAACAGCGATAGTAAATTAGAACCACTTGCAGAATTGAATGATAATGATTCGTGGGAGAAATTCGTCACCAGACACTGAAAATGATTTTGCGACTTTGCTCAGTGATGTGCGAACTTGGCGCTATATTTCAAATTTCAGTGTTTTTGGTTTGATTATATTATTGAATTAAATTTATGCAGTTATATTCTGTGAATCTAAGAAAGCAATCCACTGAGCTGGCCAGAACCAACTCTTGAGGGAGTCTATTCCACATTTTCGCAGCTTTTACTGTGAAGAAACCTTTCCATGTTTGGAGATTAAATTTCTTTTCCTCCAGACGTAAAGAGTGCCCCCTTGTCCTCTGTGATGACCTCAGGGTGAATAACTCTACACCGAGTTCACTATATGAACCACTGATGTATTATACATGGAGATCATATCCCCCCTTATGTATTATACATGGAGATCATATCCCCCCTTATGTATTATACATGGAGATCATATCCCCCCTTATGTATTATACATGGAAATCATATCCCCCTTATGTATTATACATGGTGATCATATCCCCCCCTTATGTATTATACATGGAGATCATATCCTCCCTTATGTATTATACATGGAGATCATATCCCCCTTATGTACTATACATGGTGATCATATCCCCCTTATGTATTATACATGGAGATCATATCCCCCTTATGTATTATACATGGAGATCATATCCCCCTTATGTATTATACATGGAGATCATATCCCCCCTTATGTATTATACATGGTGATCATATCCCCCCTTATGTATTATACATGGAGATCATATCCCCCCTTATGTATTATACATGGTGATCATATCCCCCCTTATGTATTATACATGGAGATCATATCCCCCCTTATGTATTATACATGGAGATCATATCCCCCTTATGTATTTTACATGGAGATCATATCCCCCCCTTATGTATTATACATGGTGATCATATCCCCCCCTTATGTATTATACATGGAGATCATATCCTCCCTTATGTATTATACATGGAGATCATATCCCCCTTATGTACTATACATGGTGATCATATCCCCCCTTATGTATTATACATGGAGATCATATCCCCCCTTATGTATTATACATGGTGATCATATCCCCCCTTATGTATTATACATGGAGATCATATCCCCCCTTATGTATTATACATGGAGATCATATCCCCCTTATGTATTTTACATGGAGATCATATCCCCCCCTTATGTATTATACATGGAGATCATATCCCCCCTTATGTATTATACATGGAGATCATATCCCCCCTTATGTATTATACATGGAGATCATATCCCCCCTTATGTATTATACATGGAGATCATATCCCCCCTTATGTATTATACATGGAGATCATATCCCCCTTATGTATTATACATGGTGATCATATCCCCCCTTATGTATTATACATGGAGATCATATCCCCCCTTATGTATTATACATGGAGATCATATCCCCCCTTATGTATAATACATGGAGATCATATCCCCCTTATGTATTATACATGGAGATCATATCCCCCCTTATGTATTATACATGGTGATCATATCCCCCCTTATGTATTATACATGGAGATCATATCCCCCCCTTATGTATTATACATGGAGATCATATCCCCCCTTATGTATTATACATGGAGATCATATCCCCCCTTATGTATTATACATGGAGATCATATCCCCCCTTATGTATTATACATGGAGATCATATCCCCCTTATGTATTATACATGGAGATCATATCCCCCCTTATGTATTATACATGGAGATCATATCCCCCCTTATGTATTATACATGGTGATCATATCCCCCCCTTCTGTATTATACATGGAGATCATATACCCCCTCATGTATTATACATGGTGATCATATCCCCCCTTATGTATTATACATGGTGATCATATCCCCCCTTAATCTCCTCTTCTCAAGAGAGAATAAATTCAGTTCCTCTAATCTTTCCTCATAGCTGATCTCCTCCATGCCTCTTATCAGTTTGGTTGCCCTTCTCTGTACTTTCTCCAGTTCCCCAATGTTCTTTTTGTGAATTGGTGCCCAAAACTGAGCTGCATATTCCATATGAGGTCTTACTAATGATTTGTACCGGGGAAATGATATCTCTCTCTCTGGAGTCTATACCTCTTCTAATACAAGAGAGGATTTTGCTCGCTTCAGAAACCGCAGCTTGGCATTGCATGCCATTATTAAGCTTGTGATCTACCAGAACCCCCAGATCCTTCTCCACCATTGAAAGAATTAAAAATGTCCCATAAAACTATGTTTATAACAGTTCATGGACAGAACTAGTGCCCTGACCTGGTCATCTAGAGCCCAGGGCAAATATGCCAAATTGCACACCCCCCCCCCTCACCAAGATGTACAAGCATTATGTGTCAGCAAAAATCCCCTCCCCCAAAATGAAATCAAGCACTAATCTGCATGCTTACCCCTAGGCATAAATTCCCCCTCTTCCCAGTAGAAATACGGCCCCCCCCATTGAAATTCCCCCTCCGACCACAAGCTTCCCATATGCTCCCTTCACAAATCCCCCCTCCTAGCACACAAATCCTTTGTCCCTCAAATTTCCCCTCCCAGCACCAATGCCCCTCCCCAAATCCCTCGTCCCCCAAATTCCACTCCTAGCACAAATCCCTCCCAATCATCCCTACTAGCACAACCCCCCCCCCCCCAAAAAAAAATAAATCCCTTCCTTGCACAAATTCCCCCACCACCGCCATATTAACTTTTCTAGCGCAATTCCCTTAAACCCCCTTTCCTAAAACAAATCATCTTCCCCCCCAACACAAATCCCCCCAAAACACCACCCCTAGCACATCTCCCCTACTGCTCCCCAAATTCCCCCAATCTCCTCGTGGTGCCTCCTCCCACCTCACATGATACCATAGTGCCTGCTCCTGCCCACCCCTTGTCCTGGCCCTAGAACCAATAAATATCAGGATAAACCATACAGCTAAACCCTTGATTGTGGAGACTTCTATGTGCAGAAGTAAAGCAGCTACTTGACTTGCTACTAAGTAACATTGGTTTCAATAGTCTTTGTTTTCTATACATTTAGATAGCTATAAGTAAAGATTACCATTGGATATACTGTATAATACAGATTGTTACATCATCTCCTCCTAGATCAATGTTTCTCAAACAGGGTTCTTTCAGAAGTTCTTAGGGGTTCCTTGAGCAATTTTTGCCTCTCAGATAGGTTCCTACTGACACCATTGATCTTTCTCGCTATCTATTAGGGGGTAATTCTTCCCAATGACCACAAGTGTAAGGAGCATTCTTCCCATTGACCATCACACTAATATACCATCAGTTGTAGATATAGTAATGTTTAGCAGAGGTTCCCTAAGACTGGAAAGTTATTGCAAGGGTCCCTCTGTATTGAAAAGGTAGATGAAGGCTGTCCTTGGCAAAGTCCTTGATTTGCGCTCTTGGATGGCTTTTTTTGTCATATAGGGTGAAGCTTTTTTGAAAAAACGATCCCCTTGCTGTACATTGTCAAATGTCAGGAATTTATTCTAGTAAAATTTTAGTCCATTTGATTCCTCTTGCCTCTTTCTTCCTATATGAGCCCCAGAGCATTTTAAATTCGTATGACGATGTCTCAGTTCCACACATTGTATCTTTTAGTTTTTGTAGTTTACCGTAACTTATTATACATCATTTTTTTAATCTGGTATAAAAACGTGGACACATATTTTTCTTTTTATTTGCTTGCTTTTGATAAAAAAATAGCTTTTTTAAAAAAAAAATTAGAAAAAAAATATTTTTTCTGTAATTATTCCCAATGCAATGTTTACACAATTTGTGAACCTCCATATATTTGTTGCAAAATATGAGTGAACCGATTCTGCTGATTAAAAATGTTTACCTAAATTGTTAGCAGAATATTATGAACAGATTTAATTAGGTTGACGGGAGCACAAATTAGCACTTTGGCAATCCTGCAAACTTGAATCATCAAAGTCCTGCATGAATTTGGACATAGGACTCAGACTGCTCATGGAATCCTATGGTAAGATGGCCTCAGCCCTAACTCCGACCACACCCTCTGACGCGTTTTGCCCCACCCACCGGGGCTTGATCACAGAGGAGTGGAAGACAACAACTACCAGACAACAACAACTATCTGCATCATTGGCCATGAGGTATGTGAGAGTGTACAGATGTATGCTAATGAAAAGAGATAATGATAGTAAAGATAAAAATTAACAGAATATAAAAAAGAAAAAAATTAAGAAAAAAGAAAACAAACAAAAAAAGTTAGGAAAAGATATATACTGTATATATATATATATATATATATATATATATATATATATAAAGAATGAAAAATGAGAAACAAGAAAATTTATTAAGACCAAATACTTAAAACGATAAAAAAGGAAAAGAGAAAAAGAAAGAAAAAAGGAAAGGAAAGAAAATAATAATAGTGGCAGAGAAAGTAAAAAAACAGAAGAGAATGTGCAAATATGAATACATGTGTGAATGAAGTCATGATCAAATCTCTGGACCCCAGAGCGGTGCCCACACGCCGTGTACACTTGCAAATTTGAATGACATTGTATAGTGCCCTCTTGTGTACATAGTTTGTTAGTGTAGCTTGTTAGAAGCTTGGGTGTGAGTCAGAGGGTTTATTCAAGAAAAGGCTGGAGGGCTCTACATATCAGTCCTCTGGAACCTCCCCCTGCTCTAGAAGCTTGGAGAAGTTTCTAGAAACAGGGGGTGGAGGCCAGGAGGAGCTGATCTGCATATTCATGGGAGTTTGACCAATCCCAGGCAGGAGGTCTGGCAGTGTGGCAGACTAACCCATAAATATGAGAGAGCCTGGCCAGCAGGGGAGTTGAGTGGAGGAGAGGAGTCTTGGCTGTTAGCATGGGAGGGGACCCCAGAGGAGGGGGGCTCTGCCTCCAGGTTGAAGGTCAGGAGGAAGCTGATAGAGGGAGCTCCATTGCCTTACAGTCCACCAAGGAAGGACAGCCTGTTAGCCTGGAAGGGAACTAGACCAGCAAAAGTCTGAAAGCAGTTCATTCAAAGCTGCAGGACACAAGGACACTGACTACCTCTACACCTCCGTGGCCTACAGGAGAGTGGGCTGCTAGGTGCTATACCCAACCAGTTCTCCCTGGGGCAGTGCTGCAAACCTGTACTAGAATCTCTTGCTTTGGGATACTCTTCAAAAGACAGCCGGATGGATGGGTAGTTCTAGATGGGGGTCTGAAGAGGTTCATTTAGAGGGGACCAAGTGCTCCTCATAGAGATTGTGTTACTGATCTTTGAAGAGACTTTTGCTACTCTGGAGGCAGTAGAAAGTCCAGGATCTTACAATTTGTGAAGTTTCTCCTCAGAGTTATTGTTCTAGTCAAGTTGGGCCTCCCATATACCCCTAGACCCTATCCAAGTTGTTTATCCCCAAATAAAACAACAAAAAACAAGCCCATGGACTGGTTACTGACTCTGCATGAAAGTTGGGAAATGCGTGTTGCCTGGCCGTGCAGGAAAATAGGGGGACCCAAAACCAGCGGCTCTCAAGGGGATAACGCTACAATTGTGATCATTGACACGGGCAATCGATTCTTGTGCAGTAAATGCAAATGTCATCCAGATCATCTGACATCATTGTTGTGACCTTTTTGTTGATGAAATATGTATTGATATATATATATATATATATATATATATACTGTATGTTTATTTATTTATGTTTCTATGTTTTTACTTTTCACATGTTCTTCTTTCATGGGCAGCTTGCATATGGTCAGTGGACACAAGATCCAGACACACCTCGCCCCACCCCATGCAGCTGTACAGCAAAAGATCACTGCTAATAGTGATCTATTGCTGGCTGCAATCAGACAGCAATAGATCACTAAAAAAGTGATATGCTGAGATGCTGAACAAAGCTGCAACAAACAGTCTTTTTCCCTGTACCATTTTAAAGTGGCTACTGGAACACAATGGGCTAAGGAGGAATTCTGCTTTTGTTTTTAAAAAAATAATATAGTATAAATGGTTGTCACATGCCATTTTGTAATTTATTGTTATTAAACATTACCTTTCCACTTCAAGATGAGTCCTCTGTAAATGTCTAAAACTGCCAAAAAATGCAATACAATATGGCAACCTGAAGGCATTTTGTCTACAGAACACCGCCAGAAATGTTATTTCCCGCTTGTGTGATCGGCTCACTCATATTCTCGAAAAACTGTACTGAGATAAAAAAGTCACATTTTAGCCATCCTCTGCAATAGGAATTTCCTTTTTGGTGAGATACTCTCCAAGGGTTAATTACTTCTAAAGAAGGGGGTGTCGAGCTCAATATCATCCTGGGCTGCATCAGCATTATGGTTGCTCTCAAAGGGCCGACTGTATCTGTAAACTAGATGTCTAGAGTACCTCACCCCCCCTTACATTAAATGTCAAGAGCCCCCCTCCACCATCAGAAGTCAAGAGTCCCCCACCCTTCCTTACATCAGAGTGCATCTTTTTACTTTGTGCTAATGCCAGAAAAAAGCTGGGGAGCAGAAAGTCCAGAGGTAGGCTAGAGTCTGTTGAATTCTGAGACCAGGGGTCACTGCAGCTGTAGGAGAGGTGCAAGGGCCACATGAAGTGGCCTGGAGGGCCAGATTTGGCTTTGGTTCTGTTCTAAAGGGTTGCATACACTGGAACTTTCCTCATTAGAACCCAGACCCTCTCATGTTGGAATCAATCTGGCAAAGACATTGTTAGGACCAGGATGTAAACCCACAACCTCTGCTACATCTGAAAGTATCCCTTCTTTCTGAACCACCTGAGATGCTGGACAGCATCCTATCTGACCTCTTAGGACAGTTTTGCCTTGTCCCCTGTTTCTATTAAACCTTGAACTCTTTGCTTTTCCCATTATCTTCCTTATTTAAGCCATGTCTCTGCACCTCCTTTTTGCCAGATTATTGTACTCTCTCCAGCCAATACCTTTGCATACCTGCAGCTGTCCTTATCTCCACTACCACTTTTTTCCAACCTTTGGCTTGTTCCTCAACTACACTTCCACTTGTTCCCAACCTGCATGTCAGGAAAGGGCTCACCACTGGTGGTGCTGTGGCTCACCTGCTCTGTGGGCTGCAGTACCAGGACTTACCAGCGAGTGCCTTTTAGCAGCCAGGATCTCACTTCCTGCAATCAAGCCATCACCTGAGGCTGATTGCAGGAGGTGTACTTAACCTCTTCACGCTGGCTGAACGCAAATGTGCGGCCTCCCGGCGTCTGGGCCTAGACGCCGAGCTGCCGTACATTTGCGTTCTATTAAAAAAGAACATATGTCCTGAGAGCACGCGCCCAGCACACATGTCCGGTGCTCACGGAAAAGTCCTGATCTCCTCTTTCACATGACCTTAAACCCCGTCCCACCTCCTGGCTTCTGAAAACCTTAAAGGGCCGGGTGGGGCTTGCGTGAAGGGGTTAAACAGTAATCAGGCCTGTAACCAGTGCCTTGGTGTTTGTTTTCCCATGAGCCTGTGTTATCCTGTTTTCCTGAACCTGCTACCTGTTACCTGTTACCTACTCCTGTGATCTACCTGCTTGACTCTGACTATGATTGTACTCCGCCTGCACCGACCTGGCTCTCCCTTTGACTATCCGCTTGCCACTCCTTTGTACCTGATCCGCCCGATTGATCCTGACCCGACCTGCCTGACTATTCTACCTCTCCTGCCTGTGACTACGCTTTTATTCCGTGTCCTGTCTTCCTCCCTGCGCCCCATGCTTGATTTCCTGTGTATGACCCCGGCTAGCCCTGACTACGCTTTTATTTCTTTTATTTCTGTACATGTATATATTGCGTGAAGGTTTTGGTTATTTGGTTTTGTTTGCACTGTGCATTTGTATATTGGTGTATCTCATAATAAATTATATTATCTACATCACTCCTGAAGCCTGATATTCCTTGTGTCGGTCCACACATCTCTGGTCATATCCGGATTACTGACACTGCAACCACTCGTTACCAACCTTTGACTTGTTTACAGACTATGCTTCTGTTTTATCCACGGGCAGAGTGACCATTTGGGAACTCGGGCACTGCCCAAGGGCCCGGGGTCAGTAGGGGCCCCGTGAGATGCCCTTAGTACCTTTCATAGGCTTTTTTGGGTGTGGTTTGAGTGTGGGCGAGGACACAGGGGCCCCATGATCCCCAATTGCCCAGGGGCCCCATGAGTTGTCAGTCCGCCCCTGGCTTTATCCCAACCTGCTATACTGTATCTGCTATTGGACCCCAGCTTCCTCACCTCCTGGTGGGTCAATCCGGAGGACTGTCACCTGGTACTAACACATAGCAAAACCCATCTCCACCATCAGGAGCTCTAGGTAATTACTGGTTAGTGCATTGATCCCGCACCTCAGGTGAGTCCATGTCATCCACCAGGGTGACCTGCTTGTATACTTATGCAGCTGGTTGGTGGGAATCACTCTATTGTTATAGCTACTGATCCCTGAGCCTGACTCCAGCCCATGAAACACTGCATTAGGAGTTTTTGGTGAGCTACTCTCTCAGGGTTAATTACTTCTAAAGGGATGCAGACACTTAAACCAGACCCTCCCATTTGGGAATCAGTCTTGCAAGCAAATAGTGGAACAAACATCTATTTCTTCAGAACAGAAACAGGTGGAAATCTGCTACAAAGTTTCAGTTAACTATATAATATAATTCATATGTGGAACAACACATCACAACAGCACGTCAAACCATTGAAGCCACATACAAAAAAAATTTTCAACGAAAGCTTTTCAATAATGAGTTAAGACGTGTACTCGCTGAAATTGCAGTGTTATCTCGCTCTAGAACACATGAAACATGCAAGAAGATGAATAAAAGATGGTGTACAAAAGACAATCATGCTCCAGGCTAGAAGATACTTCTTCCTTAACAGGAAGGTCTGGCTTCCACCCTTCTCACCGGCAATGTCTCCTCCTTCATAAGCAAATCCATCTTGAAGTTTATCTTCTCTGAGGAATACAAGCTGAGCTGTTGGGTTTCTGCTAAGACAGGCATGTTCACAAAACCATTTGGGTCACGGAGGTAATGTACACAATACAAGGAGCCATCGCTGGTTTATTTTCTTGGTCACCTACGGGATTGGCATTTACAGTTTTTTCCACCAGCACTATCAAAGCGATATTAAAACAGCAAGGCTGTTCAGGCATCCTCTGAGCCTTACGGGATTCAATCAATGACAATATTAGCATTCAATTCATATTTTATTAATACACAACTAATGTTCTGTTGTTCTTTACACAAATATTTTATGTATTTATTCATTCGAAGGAAAATCAGGAAAAAAGAACACAGTCCTTTTATTCCTATATTATTTCATAGATAATATTAGTTAACACTGAATTCCAGGCATTTATTAAAATCCACAAAGGCAGATATTTATTAAAAAATTAAAAAGAATTTGTAGCGAACCCCCAAAAGAGCCACAGGTGGACTTGTTTCCATTCCTACCTAGTTAAAGCACACACAGTCAGGCACACAGTATTTTCTTCACTCTTCCACTGGCTTGAAGGAACAGTCTAGGGATGTCTTTTTAGGGTTTTATTGGAACAACGAACTTGGATGGGGTGAATGGAGCATGGGATACCCCAAAACCAAATGAAGTGAACACTTTGAGGGTTCCTTCTCTATCTTTCTTAGCTGTCCCATAGAATTACTAATGCTGAGAGGTGACTAGGACGTTTCCAAAAACACCAAAGCTACACACAGTCTCTAACTTCAACACTGGGTTCATTTACTTACACAGCCACATAATCATTGATTGCCCTTTTCCGATATCCACTGGGAACTCTCCAGTGACGGAGATGTAGATTCACACCATCATAGGACAGCTGGACACCTTTCCCTCATCTTCCTCCTGGTACTCCCCAGTGAGCGTCTCCAGACCCAAATGAACTAAAAGACTAGGCTTTGCGAATAGCCCCCTCCCAGCTAAATCTTCAGCTGGCACCTTGATATCTTCTAGATGGGCGCCTCCAGTAAACCTACCCCAAGGGCAGAGCCCCTGAACAGGAATTTCCTCCAGCAAGACTGGACCCAGGAAGTCTGCTGTTCCAGTCTTAGGCCCAATGGACTCTCTCAGAACCTACTAGGCACACCTCCCCCCAGGGATTGGCTGGAGTTCTGCCAATCCCTCCACTGGCTTCCACTAACCCAATGTATAAAATTCAAAATACTAACCACCGCTTACAAAGCCATCCACAACACTGCCCCCAGCTACATCACCAACCTCATCCACAGATACCGCCCAAATCGCCCACTCTGCTCCTCCCATAATATCCTCCTCTCTAGCTCCCTCATCACCTCCTCCCACGCTCGCCTCCAGGACTTCTCCAGAGCCTCTCCCATCCTCTGGAACTCCCTACCACAGCATGCCCGGTCAGCCCCCACCCTGACTGCCTTTAGGCGATCTTTGAAAACTCACTTCTTCAGGGAAGCCTACCCCACCTCCACCTAAGAACTGTACTTGAATCACCTCCGCCAGATCATCCCCCACAGCTATCACCTTTTGTATCACCTCCCCCTTCCTTTAGATTGTAAGCTCCAAGAGCAGCAGGCCCTCCTATTCCTTCTGTACTGAACTGTATTGTTGCTGTATTGTCTCCCTTATATTGTAAAGCACTGCGCAAACTGTTGGCGCTATATAAATCCTGTATAATAATAATAATTTAGGATGCTTACTCTGTTCATCCTGCCATTATAATTCTAGAGGCCTCTAGAATATGTGGGGAAGCAATTTGGAAAGAGGCATTGAGCAAGCCAGCACAAGTAGGGGGCCCCAACCCCTGCTATAATGATTACAGTGGGCTAACTAACCTTTTTACCTAACAATCTACATTACTCTTGGAAGCAAGGACACATGGATACAACATTAAATTGCATTACATTTTTTCCCCATCTTATTAATTATTTATTAAAATTAGATTTTATTTTAACAAGCCAGTACAATTTACTTTTTATGATTACAACTTTATTGTTATCACAAGGGATGAACATTTGCCTGTAGAAAAGATTGAGTGGCTGTATAGCCACTCAAGTTACTTCTACAATAAAGAGAAAAGAAAAATCATAATGCTGGCATGATGCCTGTAGCTGAAGGCATCATCCCAGTATAACCACTTCAATCCCAGGACATCCAATGAGAGAGAAGTGGATAATTCAATAAACAAAAATTGAACAGCAAATGTACAAAAAAAGTGAATTTTATGACAAAAATTAATCTAAGGAAATCACTGCAATAATAACTCAAAATATGTGCTTATTGAAAATATTCAATATTTTTAAAATTTTGGTAGCTTTTTTTTTTTTCACTGACTAGGATCATGGATGCCATAAGGGAGGCATCTGCCCAGTGTGGACAGTTGCATTGTCTAGCAGCTATAGAACTCAATAGGGAAAACCAAGTACTTACCTGTTGTCGCTACCCCTGGCATACCTCATTTTGCCCACCCTATCCTCCTATGCTTGTTGAAGCCTCTCCCAATTGAGACAGTGGAGGCAGATAGAGGTTGTCAAGTCAGTGACCACAAGTGTTGGCTCCTTTTTCCTTACCAGAGCTCCCCACCTTTCTAGGGGTTTACTGCAAAATGTCTGGAAAAGCATGCAGGTAACTGGAAGAGCCAATAACTGTGCAGAAGTCTCCTTTAGATATTTTAATTTTATCACAAGTTCACGTTAGGGTAGGAATGATTTTTTTCTCATGCTGTGCAGTGCAGATGATAATCGGGGTTAGAAGGTCAGGAGAGTTTGTCGTTGAATTGGCTCATTACGAATGCACATCTCTTGACGTTGATGGTCTTCAGTGGATTTCCTCATACGTGGCTTTGAACAGGGTAGCAGTAGGAGATGGAAGATTGTGCCGTAAGGGATGGTGAAAAGGTCATTTCAGGTTTCTATGGTAAATTCTAAGCCTCTGAAGTGTATGTGAGGATATGAATATTGCATTATTGCACCTTTTTTGCGTCATTATTATCTGCTGACATACTTCCATCTCAGGAGATTTGTATTCTAATACGTCTTTACTCTATACCTTGGGTTATAAATACTGGCAAAATAGATTTGAGATACATTACTAATTCACATTTCTGCCCCATTAGGGTTTATAAATCCTAACCTTTATATATTAATCAATAAAAATATAATAAAATGTGGATGTCTCATTTGTTTTTTCTTTCCCTTTTTTTAGTTTTAAATATCACAACCGCCTATCAATGTAGGAAGAGATACCGCTTGACCCAATATTGAGAGCCATTTATTTTGCTCTTCTCTTCAACTTCCTGTGCTTTTTTATCTTTTTAGATCAGCCTTTCTCAACCTTTTCACTTCAGAGGCAGCCTTGAAATAAATGTCAAGTCTTCTGGAACTCCTGATAAAACCAATTCACTGATGGTCTATGGGAATAATACTTCTTACATTGGTGTCTGCAGGAAGAATATTTCTTACATTGGTGGTCAGTGGGAAGAATGCCCCTTACATTGGTGATCAGTGGGAAGAATGTCCCTTACATTGGTGATCAGTGGGAAGAATGTCCCTTACATTGGTGATCAGCGGGAAGAATGTTCCTTACATTGGTGATCAGTGGGAAGAATGTTCCTTACATTGGTGATCAGTGGGAAGAATGTCTCTTACATTGGTGATCAGTAGGAAGAATGCTCCTGGGAGAAGTACATTGGAGTTCAGTGGGAAGAATGTTCCTTACATTGGTGGTCAGTGGGAAGAAATGTCCCTTACATTGGTGATCAGTGGGAAGAATGCCCCTTACATTGGTGATCAGCGAGAAGAATGCCCCTTACATTGGTGATCAGTGGGAAGAAATGTTCCTTACATTGGTGATCAGCGGGAAGAATGTCCCTTACATTGGTGATCAGTGGGAAGAATGTTCCTTACATTGGTGATCAGTGGAAGAATGAATGTCCTTTACATTGGTGATCAGTGGGAAGAATGCTCCTTACATTGGTGATTAGTGGGAAGAATGTTCCTTACATTGGTGATCAGTGGGAAGAATGTCCCTTACATTGGTGATCAGTGGGAAGAATGCTCCTTACATTGGTGATCAGTGGGAAGAATGTCCCTTACGTTGGTGATCAGTGGGAAGAATGCTCCTTACATTAGTGATCAGTAGGAAGAATGCCCCTTACATTGGTGATCAGTGGGAAGAATGTCCCTTACATTGGTGATCAGTGAGAAGAATGAATTCCTTACATTGGTGATCAGTGAGAAGAATGTCCCTTACATTGGTGATCAGTGGGAAGAATGTCCCTTACATTGGTGATCAGTGGGAAGAATGTTCCTTACATTGGTGATCAGTGGGAAGAATGCCCCATACATTGGTGATCAGTGGGAAGAATGCTCCTTTTACAGCGTTGGACAAAGTGCCACTCCTAATTTCAGCTAATAGGATCATTGGTGTTCTGCTGCTGGCTTAGCCAAGTAGTGATGACTCTGAAACAATGTAAGCACCATTAAATGAGAGGACAGTCAGTCACAGCCCAAGGAACCCCAATGAGTCTCTAGAGGAACCCTAGGGTTCCACAGAAAATACACAACCTCCTGTGTCCACCAGGTTCAGCTAAACTGAAGAAAATGAGAATCCAAAATACACAAAGAACTGGAGTTGTAACAATAGGAACCATTCACATTTCAGTTTTTTTTTTTAATAAACATTAAACAAGGACTTGATCAGCTGCTGTGGGATACATCAGCACTTATGGATCAGCTCTTTAACTTGCTATGATAATACATTATGGATTTAAAGTGTATCTGTAGCCCAAAATGTATTATTGGTTTGTTATGGATAGAGTAGGGAAGGTTTAGAATGGGGGTCAGCAATAGATCAATCGCAGACCAGGACTTGGGCTGCCTACAGTTGAGAACCACTGATCCATGGAGAGCTCCACACTGAAAGTTACCAGCCTGGGAATGGACATTCCAATCATACACACAATGACTAATTAAATTGAATTGATTTAAGCTCATTGCATGACATAGGAGGCAATATCAGTGTTCAAATTCTTATGATCCCCCAACTTGTATTTTCCAAACTTGGCATCTCTGTCCTGCTGACTCAAACAGGTGCTAAGAGCTGGTCTTTACATCTCTGCTATTCCCAGCATAGCTGTACAAACACCATCTGCTTTTCTGGCCTGTGAAAACAAATAGAATCTGGGAACTGCTAAAACTTTCCAAAAAAATTGTGAAAGTGTGTCTAAACCCAGGAACCAAAATGCAATACACAGCAGCATACCAGTCCTTAGATGTGGCTCCATTAGTTTTCCTTTTCCATGTTTATATCTTTCCCACATTGAAAGAATTCATGGAGACAAAGTTGGAGTGACAGAAAAGAGATCCTTTATGAAATAATTGGATATTTCTGTTCAAATGTTTTTTTTTCCCTATGAGAGATCTGAAGATAATGCTGAAAATGCATTTATTTTCCAATCACACATAACTACCCATCGAAGGGCTGTCCCTAGAGTAACTTCAGGAGAGCTTTATCTTTGGATCTGCACTTACTGCCCAATCCCCTTACACCATATTATGGAAAATGCATTTCTAATTTGAGGTCCATCCCATGAAGTGAGTGGGTCTTTCTGAAGATTGTGGTGGACAACACAGTTGGAGCATATTTAATGTGGATGTTAGGGATAAGTTTGGGTTTTGGTCTAAATTGAGTTCGGAGCAAACCCTGGAAAATAGCTATCACTCCCCCCCCCCCACCCCCCACCCCCACACTGCTGTTCAATCAAATGTGGCCAGGGCATTCCCTGGCCCACAGCTGCACTACACAAAGGAACAGCATTTATGACAGCAATGACCTAATATGCCCACATGGCAGGTGTGAATCTTTCTGAAGATGGTGGTGGACAGCACACTTGGAGCACATTTGATGTAGATTTTAGGGATCAGCTGGGGTTTGGTTCAACCCAATATGTGGCTGTATTAGGTCAATGATGTCGCAAGCATCCCCACCCCACAGCTGCATGTACACAAAGGAGCAGGGGTGCTTGTTATATAGTTCACCAAATAAGGCCATGTGGCTATATTAGGTCATTGACATTGACCTACTATGGCCATGTGGCTACATTAGTTCAATGATGTCCCCAGTATCCCTGCCCTACAGCTGCATGTATACAAAGTGTTGGGGTTGCTTGTTGTCCTAATATGGCCACATGGCTGTACTGAGACTTTCTCAGAGTGTTGGTGGACAACTCAAATGGTGCACATTAGATATACAGTTGGCATTTTAACCTGTGAGTGTCAGTTGTGTGTGTTTGTACCAAGGCCAAACATTCCAGGGGAGGGAAACTTTTGATCAGGCCCATTTGGGTGATTTCTGTTATCATTATGATTTAAAAAGGAGCCAAACAACTATTTGATAATAAATGGCTTCATATGATCATCATCCTTCAATAAAAGAGCATTTTTGTGGCATGATCAGTCATATTTTCAATATCAATGGCAAAATTTCACAATATCGGCCAATGGTATGCAAGCGTTTGAGCACAACTGTAGATCTTTGGGATAAGTTTGGATTTGGTCTGAACTTGGATTTACACTGACCATGGAAGGAAACTTTGACTTCCACCCACTGATGCCCTAAAAACTGTGGCCAGGCCATTCCCCTCCCCTCCCCAAAGCTGTGTGAACAAAAAGGGGCTTGGATGTCTGTGACATTATTAACCTAATATGGCCACACAAGGTCAATGAGTTTGACCCAATATGGCTGAGGAGCCTGTCAGGAACCTCAAACAGCAGATGCTCATTTCCATGCAGCAAGTGCTCATTCTTATGCACATGTGCAGAATCTTGCACAGAAGCCTAGCAAGATGAACAAGGACTAGGAGGCACACACTGACGAGCATTGGCACATATGTGCGTGCACCTTCACGTACACATAGGCGTGCACACTCATCCACAGATCTAGGTGCCAAGCAACCTATTTCAACTGACAGTCTGCCTGGCTTCAGTGCTGGATTGTCTTCAGCTCTAGTTCCTGTCTTCCTGGCTCTTGAAAATCTGCTAACCTTGTTCCTGACCCGGCTTTGTCTGATTCTCTTGGATCACCCCTACCTGTAGTGTTTGCTGCTCACTTGTGTTACCAACCTTACTCTCCATCCTGACTTGGTGCCTCGCTGCCAGCAGGTTACCAACTTCTGCCTGTTTCTGACCTTAAGCATGATCCTGACCCAGCACCTCTCTGCCTGGCTGCTGCTGTACAAAGCTTGTGACCAGCCTCCATACTACCAGTGGAAGGATTCCTGTACTGCCAAGCTTCAGTCCACCAGAACAGCTTCCTGGCACCTGTGCCCTTCCACTGCACTACCAGTCCCTGTCTCCATTTCCAGGGGTGCTTGGACGGGAATTGCACAAGAGGCCACCCTCGTCATTTCAGGCTCCACAGTCAGGTACGTGACAGGGCCATATTAGGCCAATGATGTCATGAACATTCCAGCCCTGAAGCTGCTTGTGACATTATTGACCTAAATATGGACACATGGCCAAAATTGGTCAATGCCATTGAGCTAATAACATTGACCTAATATGGCTATTTGGCCATATTTGGTCAGTGATGACACAAGCATCCCACCCCTTTGTGTACATGCAGCTGCAATTCATGGAATGTCCTTGCCTTCAGTTGGTTTGGTGGCAATGGCAGCTTCCTTCCAAGTTCATTCCAAACCCAAGCTCATCACTTGTGGATTTCAGAACCTTCCCCTCCCTTGCAGCTGTGTGTACAAAAAGGGGCTGGGATGTCTGTGACATTACTGACCTAACATGGCCACATGGCCATATTAGGTCAATGACTTTGACCCAGTATGGTTATATGGCCATATTAGGTCAATGATGTCATGAGCATTCTGTCCCCAAATCTGCAGGCAGAAAAAGGTTCTGGGATGCTTGTACACTATTGACCTTATATGGCCACATAGCTAAAATTGGTCAGTGACATTAAGCTAATGACATTGACCAAACATGGCCATTTGAACATAATTGGTCAATGATGTCACAAGCAGGGGCGGACTGGCAACTCATGGGGCCCCCGGGCAATAGGGGATCATGGGGCCCGTGTCCTTGCCCAAACTCAAAAAAGCCTATGAAAAAGGTACCAGGGGTATCTCATGGGGTCCCCTACTGACCCCGAGCCCTCAGGCAGTGCCCGAGTTTCCAAATGGTCAGTCCGCCCCTGGTCACAAGCATTCCTGACTCTATGTGTACCTGCAGCTATGGGTGTGGGATGCTCATGACATCACTGATCTAATATATCCCCAAAGCCATATTGGGTCAAAGTCATTGACCTAATATGGTCATGTGGCCATATTTGGTCAATGAAGTCACAAGCATTCCACCCCTTTGTGATCCTGCAGCAACAGTGCGGGGAAATCCCTTGCCTTCAGTTCATTTGGTGGCAATGACAACTTCCTTCCTGCTGCCTTCCAAACCCAAGCTCATTCCTAGTGGATGTGAGAACACTCGCAGTGCTGAGGGTTATTTACATGGTTTAAAGTGGTGGATCCATGTCCAAAGACATTCTTAGTGTGGACTTTGCAACATTGTATTTATTATTTGTAACGCAGATTTGACCTTTAGTGCTGATTGTGCATGTGGACATAATAAAGTCAATTTTCTGTACAAAAAAAGTACAATACAATGGGATTTAGCATACGTTTTAACATACACAATCACTGTCCAAATCATGTAGACTTCACCTCCACAACATCTCCAAGATACGCGCGTTCTTAACCTCGGAAACTACTAAGCAACTTATTCACTCCCTTGTTATATCTCGCCTTGACTATTGTAACTCCCTCCTCATTGGCCGACCTCATCGCAGGCTATCCCCTCTTCAGTCTATCATGAATTCTGCTGCCAGACTCATCAACCTTACCAACCGTTCCATATCTGCCACCCCTCTCTGCCAATCCCTCCACTGGCTTCCCATTGCCCAACAGATAAAATTCAAAACTTTAACAATAACATATAAAGCCATTTATAACTCTGCCCCAAATTACATCACCGATCTTGTCTCCAAATATCACCCAAACCATCCTCTCTGCTCCTCGCATGACTTCCTGCTCTCTAGCTCCCTTGTCTCCTCCTCCCATGCTCATCTCCAGGACTTCTCCAGAGCTCCCCCATCCTCTGGAACCCTCTACCCCAATCTATCAGACTATCGCCTACTCTGCCCACTTTTAGGCGATCTCTGAAAACCTATCTCTTCAGGGAAGCCCTATCCTGCCCTCGGCTAATAATGGAATCTTCTACTCCTCCTACCAGTCCATCCCCCACAGTTATTACCTTTTGTATCACCAGCCCTTCCTCTTAGATAGTAAGCTCCAAGGAGCAGGGCCATCCTAACCCTCTTGTATTGAACTGTATTGTTGCCGTATTGTCTCCCTTTATATTGTAAAGTGCTGAGCAAACTGTTGGCGGTATATAAATGCTGTATAATAATAATAATAATAATAACACGTCAATGTGGTGTGAATGCCTTGTTGCCAGTTGTCACGAATTAGCAGGGACAGTCAGGGATATTGATCCGTTGTCCCGACCCGACCTTGTCCCGGGCTGTGTCCCGAAAAACAAGGTTGCTCATGGACAGACAGCAGTACGGTGGGGGCCCGCATCTGACAGGTGTGCTGCCGGACGGGGTCACGGTGCCCATAAAACAAGACAAGGAAGAACACAAGAACAAATCCCCCCCCCCCAGCAGCTGATGTTAGGCTCTCATTGGAAGACTGAGCATTCCCCGAGGGGTGGATCCCATGAGGCTTGCCATTTGATTGGGCAGGCCACGCACATGACTGTTCCCGGCTCATCTTCTGCTGGTACATGTGTGAGGCTCCAGACTTTGAGTAAGAGCAACAGGGGTCTGAGGGATGTTAATGTGGTGGCGGAGTAGTACTACTGTTGTGCAGCCAGGGACCCTGGGAGTGGTTATGCTGAGACGTGTAGTTCCACATCAGCTTGAGTGTTCCCTATTGCTGTTATTTTGCAGGAACCACAAGTCTCAGCATGCTGACCTCTTTCCCAGGTGATCAGAGTATGCTGTGACTTGTAGTTCCTGACAGCTCAGGAATGGGTCCAATGTGGAACTGAAAGTCACGGCAAATTTATTTACTATAGAATCTGGTACAAGGGGGTACCCCTGGATATCAGAGACTGCTGGGAGTTGTAGTTCTAGCCCACACAGAAAACTACAGTGTCCCTCTCACTGCTATAGGAGTGATCACCAGTGACTGCTCAGCATGGCTTGTGACTTTCAGGACCCCCAGGGACTTTTAGTTCTGCACACATACTATAGGGTGCCTCGTGCTGGTCTTATTAGTAATACAGGGCTGTCATGCTGATTATTGTAGTCCCCCCATCAGTAGCAGCTTCATCTTAAGCTGATATTAGAGGAGTGATAGTGGAGATTGGAGAGGGTAGAAGCTGGCCTGCTGGTACCTATAGTCCCCACAAACGGGGGGAGGGGAAGGGGAGGAGGAGAGTGGGTCAGTGAGGCCAGCACAGAAGAGACACAACACAAGTCAGTCGGGTGCAGACCAACCGACACTAAAAGCAGGCCATACATGGGTCTAAATCCGGACGATTTTTCAATTGAAAATTGAAAACAATGTTAGTTCTGTAATCCGATGGTGCCACCAATGATTTCAAAAATCGGTCGTTTTTCACAAATTTTCCAGCATGTCCGATAAATGAAATGGGGAGGAACCATGAAAATTGGCTGGTGCCCTTGCCCCACTAACAGAGCAAAAATCAGCTGAATATTTATTATTATCTATTTATTACAGGTATTTATATAGCGCCATCAGTTTACGCAGTGCTTTGCATACATATTGTGCATCCACATCAGACCCTAACCCTCAAGGGGTGTACAATCTAAGGTCCCTAACTCACATACTAGGGACAATTCAGACAGGAACCATGTAACCTACCAGCATCTTTTTGTAGTAAGGGAGGAGAAAACCAAGTACCCAGAGTAAACCCACACAGGCACAGGGAGAACATGCAAACTCCAGGCAGGTGGTGCCATGGTCGGGATTTGAACAAATGGCCCTAGTACTGCCAGGCGGAAGTGCTAACCACACTGTGCTGCCCGTGTTATCAGGTCTGATTTTCGAATGAGAAAACGTTTGAAAATCGACCCATGTATGGCCGGCCCTACTGGCACCTGATCCGGAGGGGCACACAGAGTAGAGAGGGTGCAAGAGTGGGGGGCAACAGGAGGGATCAGGGGGTATGCTGCTGATTCTGGGGGTCAGAAAATATAAAAGCATCAGGGAATTTATAGGAAGGTGGGGGAACTTGTAGGGGGTTACAGTAGTAGGGGTGTCAGAAGTATTATAGAAGGGAAGAAAAATTGTGGAGGTGTAATGTTACATACAGTGTATACAGCACTGTATTATTATTATTATTATTATTACCGAGTTTATATACAATAGGGGGGGACAATACATGGCACAGTACAACCAGACAGCGTACGAGGGGTAAGAGGGCTTACGAGCTTACTAGGAGGGAGGGGGTAAAGTTACAGTAGGAAGTTGAGGGGGCCACTGAGTGCTGGATGGCCGTTAGGTGAGGGTGGGGTAGGCTTCCCTGAAAGAGATGGGTTTTGAGGGGAGCGCCTATGTGAATAGAGAAGGTGACGTCTGATGGATTGGGGCAGTGAGTTCCAGAGGATCTGGAGAAGTCCTGCAGTCGTGCATATAGAAGGAGGTCCTGTGAGGAGCGAAGGGTACGGGTAGGGTGGTACCTGGTGATCAGATTGGTGAGGTAGTCAGGGGCAGTGTTGTGAACGGCTTTGTAGGTCAGGGTAAGGAGGATGCGTTGGGCAATCGGGACAGTGGAGGGAGAGGCAGAGGGGGGTGGCAGAGGTGGAGGGGGTGGTAAGGTGGATGAGTCTGGCAAGTTCAGGATGGTCTGGAGCGGGGAGAGCCTGCACTTGGGTAGGCCAGTGAGGGGGAGTTGCAGTAGTGCGTGAGATGATGAGGGATGTACTAGAAGTTTGGTGGTGTCTGGGGTGAGGAAGGAATCTTGGCAATGTTGCGAAGATGGAGCCTGCAGGTTAATGTGTTTGTGAGTGATTTGACATGTGGTTGGAGGGAGAGGTTATCAAGAATGACGCCAAGGACTTTGGCTTGCGGGCGGAAGTGATAGTGGAGTTGTTGGTGATGATGGATAGGATGGGGGGGGGGGGGGGTGTGTGGGCAGGGGGAAAAGACGAGAAGCTCGGTTTTGGAGAGGTTAATCTTGAGGAAATGTAGCGACATCCAGTCTGAGATGTCATTTAGGAGGTGAGTGATGGGGCGGAGATTGGGGGTGAGGTGAGGGGTGGAGAGGTAGATTTGGGTGTCGTCAGCATAGAGGTGATAGTTAGCCGTGAGGTATGAGTGCCCAGAAGGTGTATGGAGAAGAGAATAGGACAGAGGGGGGACCCCAAAAAGGGGGAGGGAGGGGGAGGTACCATTGTAGGTGACATGAACAGCGTCGGGATATAGGATGAGAACCAAGAGAGAGCAGCATCTCCAATGCCAAGTAGTTTATTAAGAAGGAGGGGGGTGGTCAACTGTGTCGAAGGCCGCAGAGAGGTCCAGGAGAAGGAGGACAGAGTAGTCGCCCTTGGCTTTGGCGTTTAGCAGGTCGTTAGTGACCTCTATACTCTGTATAAATTGTAGGCTCCAATATATGCCTGTAACAAACAAATTTATTTTAGGCACTTATATAACGCCTTCAATTTACATATATATTGCACATTCACATCAGTCCCTAACCCTCAAGGGGCATACAATCTAAGGTCCCTAACTCACATTCATACATACACATACTAGGGACAATTTAGACAGGAGCCAATTAACCTACCAGCATGTCTTTGGAGTGTGGGAGAAAACTGGAGTACC